>JAAGNO010031108.1:21167-45496 GCA_033439905.1 Ceryle rudis
CCCAGGGTGCTGTCCTGTGTACCAGTGCCGTGGTGCCAGAGTCCCCACACCCAGCTCACCTTGCCACCGAGGAAACCCCAGACTCTGTGCAGGCACAACTCGTGGGTGAGCGTGTCCCCAAAGGAGGGGGGATGCACCCACCTTGCTCAGGAGGACAAGAAATCTCATCTGTGCATGGATGGTCTGAGCCGTAGGAGGGGCTTCAGAGCCAGAGGAAGGGCTCTAGCTCACTTTGATTCACTGATGTAGGCGCACGTGAGAGCGGTGATGTCCAGATGAACATCTGCTTGGGATTCAGAGTGGAGCTGAGGGCTCTTCTGTCTCTTATTCTAGGCTAAAAAATGATGTGCGTTCCCCCTCATCCTACCATAACTGAAATGCCCCACGGCAGTGTGGGGAGGGACTGAATTTCAAGCTGAATGTGGGATGGGGAGGTTTCACAGCAGCAAGCTCATTTCTGCCTGAGGTGGAGAGCACTTGGATGGCTCTCAGGAGAGTCTTGGCCATTGCAGCAGAGACTGAGGGTGTCTAACACAGGGTTTGGATGATGGATAGTGAAGAGAATGAGGAGGAAAGGTTTGTTTGGTGAAATGAACGGTCCATCTACTCAGCAGATGGTGCCAAGGCACAGAACTCTTGGTTTGCACTTGGCATCGGTGGCCAGTGCTGGGAACCTGAGCTACTGCTGCACAAACCCTCCCGTTGATCCCGATGGAGCAGCCGAAGCGAGTCTCGCCCAGGGTGCTGGCTGACAAAGTGCCCATCTGAGCAAACCCTGGCTCTGCTACACATGCTTCAGCATCTCTGTGTTTGAGGCTGTTCCCTGGGAGCTGGGAGAACACGACCTCGTTGCAAACACTGACCTAGATGGTTGCACTGGGATTACAGCTCTGCGCAGAAACTGGCTGCGTTTCTTTACGCACACACACTGATGTTAATTCTCTCTCTTCTCCCTCCAGGCTGGAGCTGCTCTTTTCTTCCCAGCAGTTGCTGGTGGTGTTTTGTAGTTGGCTGGTGGCCCGAGGTCTCAGCTGTCCACAGCGATTCTCACCTGCGGAGCCCGGTGCCCAACGCACAAGTGCCAGGCTTGGAAGGTTTCCAAAGAAGCAGAGGCCCGGGGCCCTGCAGCTGGGGACTAACAGCCTTGGGGGACAGTTCTGCCAGCTGGAGACATCTGGGAAGCCTCACCAGCTAAATGTCGCCGCTGTCCTGCCTTCATCCGTATGGTAAGCCAGTGAGGGGGATGAGGGCTGTGGAACGGCGCAGGGCAGTAAGGTCACAGAGCTACCCAGGGCTCAGCAACGTGATGACTGAAGGAGATGGCACCCCTGGGTCCTCTCCCGTGTACAGAAGGCGTGGGTCATGGGATGGCCAAATGCCTGCGTGGCTCCCCATCCCTGGCAGCTCTTGTCTGGGGTCTCCAGGGTAGGCCGGAGGGGGAGTGTAGAGCTTCCTCCATGCTGTGTTCCAAGTGCTCCAAGCAGAAGTGCTGGAAGCAGCAGTGAGGTTTGTCTTCCACTGAAGCCTGTTGTCCTCCAGCCAGGAACACACCTCTCCCTCCATGGTATCCTCTGTCCCTTCCATCTTTCTCTTGGCAGCTAAGTTGTTAATAAGCTTCCTTTTGCTGTGATTCCATCTAAATTACTATTTTAAAACAACTACAGATGTGCTAAATTGGCTCAGCATAATAGGATGAGATGGAGAATAAAGGTTCCCCCAGTGGGCTGTCGCCAGCACAGGTAATTTATTACCTGGGTGGCTAATTATACGCTTCTCAGCTTTCTAGGGTGAAAACATCTTGATATTTCCTAGTTAAGGAGCCCTGACACAAGTGAAATGACCAGACATGTGAATAGGAAACATGGTGATTAAGTACCTGAGAGATGAAGAATGCAAAGGAAAAGGCATTCTGCAGCCAGAAAAAATGAACTGTGTGATTTCCCCCAGCACCTTGGGGGAGCGGGGAAGGGCTGGACCTCTCCGAACTCCAGCCAAATCAGGCACTTTGTGTATGAAAACTGCAGCTAACTGAATTCCAAGCTGGGGGGAGGCGGGGGGAGAAGCCTCCTGTAAATGAGAGAGAAGAAATTGTTTCATGAGTTCTGCATATGCGCTCGTGAGCTTTGGGGGCCGATGGGAAGGAGAAAGCCCCGTAGTCCTCCCTTCTGCTCAGTGCTGGCTGCAGCCCATCGCACCGTGCGGCCCCCCAGCCCCGCAGATGGGTGGGTGGATGGATGGATGCTACCCCACCAGGCAGCCAGGAGCCCCCCAGGACAAGAAGGTCCCCTGGGACCACCGTCCCCCCCACAGTCCCGGGAGACTTCTGCCACCAACAGCTCCTCGTGACCCTGCCACCTTCAGGAAGCACCACCTGCCTTCCCCATGCGTGCTCCAAGAAGTGGAGGTAAGACACGCATATCCATCATCCTCTCATTCCTTATTTCCTTGATAAAGTGTAATGTTTGCTTAGTTAACGTGTTTGCGACGAGATATCTTGGAAAACACGCGATCTGTCGATGGCAGCAAAACCGGCCAGTTTTCACAGCGCTTAAAATCCCCGGCGTGAGGCAAATCCCATCTAGGAGAAAGATGCCTCGTTGAACTGCCTGTGTCAGCCCATTGCACGTCAGAGCCAGGCCCTTCTGGGCTGTGCATGGAGGATTTGCCACAGAAAGGAGAAATAAAACCTTGGCAAAGAGTTTTTTTTACCCCATGTGAGATGGGGTGGTTGGCTGGGGCAGGGGCCAGCCCCGGGGCTTGGGGGTAAGTAGAGAGTAGGGGGATTAAGTGCCAACCTGAGCAGATACTTCTCCTAAGAACTGCGAGGTTCATGGAGATCTTCTGATTTTATAACAGCAGCAGGGACCAGGATGATGCTGCCTGGAGAAGAGTCCCCAGCTCTCTGCAGGGCTAGACCAGCCACATCAGCTTTTCTTTTTCCTCCTGGTGGCACTCTGTTTCATGTGTTGCAGCAGGGAAGGATGGGGCTGGGTGAAGCCTTGCTCTGGCCATGGCCAGGGGACAGATGCAGCTGCAGTGGGGCCTGAGGTGTGGATCATAGGATCACAGACTGGTTTGGGTGGGAAGGGACCATTCCAGCTCACCTCCAGTCCAACCCCCCTGCAGGGAGCAGGGCCATCTGCAACCAGAGCAGGGAGCTCAGAGCCCTGGCCAACCTCCCCTGGGATGGTGCCACGGGTGGGAATCCATCCTGGGGATTCCAGGATGGGATTCCAGCTACTGTCACTGTCACCCTGGGCCTGTGGCTGAGCTTTTTACAGAAATGCCCTGGTTTTTTTCTGACCTGGGGGGCTGTGGTGATTCAGGGTTTGCCCCTGAAGCGGGTGGTGGAGAGGAGGTGTCTGGGAAGGCAAAGTGTTTGTGATAAAAGGGAGAACTGGGAAACAAGGTGCTTGCAGTATGAAAGGGGCCTCAGTGTCACGGATGAAAGGAAAGACGTGTACGCTTCTCTTTGGGCTCCACAGCATCCCCCAAAGCTCTGAGTTTATTCTTCTTTATCCTTCAACTTCTTCCTTAATGAGAAATTAATTAGCCTTGTAGTTCCTGCTTGGGAACTTGTAAACATGCTGCAGTGGTGCCTGTCACTCCCCCCAGCCCATCCCACCCCCCTTCCTCACGGTGTAGTCCAAGATATCTGACAAAAACACTCGAGAACAAAGCGGGCCGGCTAATTCGGGGAGTTATCAGGAAGCCTGGAGCAGAGTTGAGATAATAGGCCTTAAATAGCAGCCTGATTGCGCTTCCTCCAGAGGCTTTGCACAGCTCCCTCCCGCCCTGGGGCGAGCAGCGAGGGGCTCCGGGCCACCAGCACCCCTGGAGCCGGGACCTGGCCGAGCTGGGGGTGTTCTCAGGGGTACGCTGCTATTGGGGGACAGTGCTGCTGGCTCCCTTGCTTGGCATTTGCGGGGGGAAAAAATCCGAAAGGAAAAGCAAAGCTGGCTGTGGTGGCTCAATGTCCTTGCTGTCAGGTGCCCTGGACGTGCCATCGTGGGGCCATGGTACAGAGACAGAGGTGGAAGCAAGGCTGAGGAGAGAGGGCTCAGCCCAGTGAATCCTATTGTGCCAGGACACGTGCTGGACCGTGGGCTGTGGCACTGAGCAGGGGGGAAAGTGTATTTGTGGCAGGACCCGATTACTTTTTCATAAAAATATTATTTTTTTTTTTATAATGGAGAAGTTTAATCGGCAGGAAAACAGTGTGATTAACTGTTGCATCCAAGGAGATCACCGAGCCGCGGGGCAGCAGAACGCTGAGCGTGCGCCGTGTCAACCCGAGCGTGATGGGGCTCGTGCCCCTTTGTGCTGTGCCAACGCTGATGGACCAGCACCGTGAGCGCTGCCTGGTGCAGACCCCAGCCCCAGTGAGGCTACGGATCTGGTCCCGAACCATCCTGCTCCACGCCAACATCTCCTGTTACGCCCCATTTAGGCGCAGCTGGTGCTGTGTCAAGGGACTGCTTTGTAGCCTCCGCGCTCAGAAGCTGAACTTTAGCGCTGACACGTTTTTTCCTGGTGTAGTTAGTTTACAACAGAGGAGTTTCCTACCCTGGAGGACAGGCGGTTTCCGCAGCGAGGAGGTTCAGTGGCGAGGGAAGCCTTGTGATGCAAACATCAAACCCTTTTCCTCTGATGCTCTGGTAGTGGGACTGAAAGGGCTACTCGTGGAAAAATGTGCAGTGTTCCAAATATGGCTTGTAGCTACTTCGGGAGTGAGTCATTACTTTGTGTATAAGCTAAACACTGGAGCATAATCATAAATAAATAACACTGGCTTCATAAACTGGAAATTAAATATATCCCGTCCTTGTTTGCAATCCGCTGTGATTCATGGTGTTGCTTCCTAGTTTAGTTTTTATTTCGGAGCAAGTTTTGAAGCCTTGCAGGGCTCTCTGCGCTGTTTATCCACACTGCAGCTCTGATTTGTCCTGTGATAGTGCTCGAGGAAAGTTGTTTGCCCATATGTTTGATATTAACAACAAATTCCACCCCTCGTGTGCTTTCTCTTTTTGCCGTGTCCTTGCGGGGCTGGCGGCGGTGACAGGCGTGAAGGTGCTGGGCTGGAGGCTGCTGAACATCTGCAGTTCACCAGGTCCCCTCCATCTCCGTCGATGGCTGTGAAAGCGCTGCCCAGAGCAGGCGAGCAGGAGCCAAAGCTAAAACCCAGAGAGTTTTAAAAGCCCAGATCTGTGCTCGTGTGTGCCTGACGTACGCTTCTTGCTGAAAGCGCTGGTCCCACCCAGCCCTTTTCCCCGGCCCCTCTCTCCCCGGCTTCCCTGCGGCCGCAGGAGCGTTTGAGCAGACAGGCTCTGAGCTGGTGCAGGCACTTGATCTCAGCAAATTCCCTGCTATTTTTTCTCCAGGTTGATTTCCAGCAGGATCAGTTCCCCAGCCTGACTCACAAGAAACACGGGGACAAGCGGCTGAGACCACGGTGCCACCACCGTGGAGCTGTCGTCTGGAGGAGACCGTAAGGACCATGGTGCTGGGCTTCCCTCCTGCCTTGCTTTGGGCATTGTCTCTAGGAGCGTAAATCGCTGATGTGTATGGAGAGCGGGTGAGAAGGTGCCTTGTGCCTCAGACTCCCCTACCTCCTCCTCTTCCTCACCACTTACCCAGCCAGATACTGGATTAGACCAAAAAATCACGTGCCCAGGGGCTGGATGGGTTTTGCATTTCAAGTCTGGCCGAGGCTTGGAGGTGACTGTCTGGGTGAAGAGAGTTGTGTTCAGCACAGAGCCCGCTGCTGTCCCTCACCTGAGCCCCGAGGCAGTGGTGACACCGGCAGGTGTTGCCCAGCGCGGCTCCAGGCACTCCGTGCTCCATCCCTGCCAGAGGAATCGGGATATTTTGGCTCCTAATCCTCTTGCAGCCACCCCCTGGCTCCTGGGTGTCTGGCTTGGCTGCAGAGCCCTTGGTTAGCAGCAGCTCTGGAGGGCTCGCTGGGTGAGGAGGTCAACGCAGGCATCTGGGGTCGCTTTAGGGTTACCCTGCTCTTCATTTCGCTGAGAAAAAAATAAGTCTGCCTCTTTCTTCCCCTGGGGTCCGAGGAGGCAGGGGCGTAGGGAAGCGGGGGCTGAGCAGACCTGCGAAAGGCTGGTGTCCTTTTCCAGGGTGGGATGTCCCGCTCTGCTGTAGGACACACGGCTTTGGGCTGAGGCCCTGGGAAAAGCAGGGCTGCGGGGAGCCGTGGGGCATGAGCTGGGGGTGCTCATTCCGTACTGGGAGGGTGGAAAAGGCCCAGGTGGTGGATAGATCCTTTCCATGCTGCACATCTGCCCTTGTTGTTGTTTATTTTTTTCCACAGATGCCCATTTTGACAGCAGCAACAGGGTAGTTTAGCCTGGGAGGCAGAAGGTAACCTCCCAGAGCCCCAAGAGTCCATGTCTTTGCTCCTACCCGTGCCATTTCCCATGCCATACTTGAAACCACAATGCACTAGATTAATCTATTCCCTAAAGCTGAGCCTACTGAGACCAGATCTTCCCTCTCGTTTCCACTGTGTTAAGAAACCTCGGAGACCATTGGTGCATCAGGGTCCAAATCTCATTTTTAAGTTAAATACCTGCAGTTGCCTGTTTTGGCAGAGTTCAGCTGCTAGACCTGCTCCCCGTGAAACCAGGCTGGAGCATGTAAAACAGGAACGTTAACTATTTTTCCAGCTGTCTGCTGCTCACGAACTGTAAAACACACACACAAGTGTTACACCTCCTCCCCTTGCCAAGGAGATGCCAGAGATGCTGAGATCGGTGTTTTGTTTTTCCTTAAAGGTGGTTTCTAAAACTTGGAGGAAATCCCTGACAGTGGCAGTTCTTCTGCAAGAGCTCACAGATGTGGCTGTTGGCAGGGACCAGGCTCCACCAGTGTTCCTCAAGGTGGGTGGTTGTCATTCCACCCCAAAGGTGGGACCAGACAAGCGAGACCTTTCCCCAGTAGCTCTCTGGGGCCATGGAGGTGGAACATCTCCAGATCTGGGACTCGGAGCCCAGCCTCTCACTCTGCCAGAGCCCGCTGTCCCCGGCAGTAGCTCTGCAGATGTCCAAGTATCCCAGAAAAGCAGTTGACACCAGCCAGGAGCTGAACCCCGCATTGGAGTGGGAAAGCGCATTAGCTGCCTGGCCAGCCTGAAATCAATTCGTGTCTATCTTTGAACCTGATTCCTCTCTAAGCCTGTTTTGGCTCTGTCCATTTGGAATAGACCCGATCCTGAAGGGAAAAGCAGGCAACCCAGACTAAACATCAAATATTAAATAGCGACTGTTAATATGACAGCCATTAAACACAAGCGCTCTCCAGCCTCCATAGCAGCTGGAAGCTGGGCTGCTCACCCACCTCTGCCTCTCCACGCTACCCACGGCGAAGCCGGGCTGCACGTGTGTATATCGAGTTGCTGGAACGAAGCAGCAGCCCAGTTTCCTGCTGCCAAGCTCTCTGGCGTTCCATCTTCGGCGTCTGCTTTTAGCAGAGGTAGGAGGGGACGGTGCCCCGTCCCCTTCCGAGATGGGCAGGGAGGCTTCTCCCCCTCTGCTGCTGGAAAATCAAATCTTATTTTGTTTTGGGATGGATCCAAGAGGCTTTGAAGTCCTGGGAGGGATCCGCTGGCCAGGCAAAGCGTTTTCTCCTCCTCTCTCCCAGAATTTCAAAGCCACGGCGTTGGGGTAAAGCCAAGACGAGGGCTCCTGTACGGCCACGGCAAAGGGGAGCTGTGAAGGGGTTGGTCCAGCTGTGCTGGGGATCACAGGGACCAGGGAGGTTGTGGTGGAAGAAACACCCCAAAGAAGTGTGAAAAAGAAAGCCTCAGATGTGCCCCTCTTTGCTTTTGGGCTTGTGCTGCGCTTCACTCCCACCTCAGCTGTCCCCCCCAGGATCCCAGCACGGTGGGGGTCAGAAAGGACCTCTGGAGATGATCTCACCCAGCCCCCTTGCTCCAGGGTTGCACTGGCCAGGTGGGTACGCTTCTCTGTGAGTGAAGCTTCAGGAGAAGGCAGGCAAACATCAGTGCCCACGGATCCCCTGTGGGTTTGCACATTCCGGGGCAGCGAAGGAGTGAGGGGCGTCCCTGAGCAAGATCCCCTGTCACGTTGTCAGCGGGCACTTGCAGTCATGGCACGGCGTGGCCCTGGGTCCTTCTCTTTATCTGCTGTGCTCCTCTTTCCTTGAGCCACTTCTTTATCACATTTCGAGCATACCTTCCACTTGACTTAACACTAACATATGTACAGTCGACATTTCAGTAATGCCTTACAAATTAGCTAGGGCTGATTGAGAGATTATCTGCTGGTTCCAACCTCTTCCCACCCCCCTGCTCCCCATCCCTGGCCCCCACTTCTCTGTATCGAAGGGGCTCCATCCCAGGGAAGGGAGCTGGGGCCCCCTCCTGGTGCACCCTCCTCTTGAGTTTCTGGGAAGCATCCCTCTCTCCTTCCTCCTCTTCCTTCTCTCTCTAGCTGAAGTACTTTCTTGGGTGAAGCATGGCTCTGCTTGCTGGGGCTTTATGGGGGAGCCAGCACCCCGGCTCTGCGGAGGCCAGGGAGGTTCCCACAGCCTCTGTCCCAACAGACTCTCTCCCTAGGAAGCGGCTCTTGCTGGCACACGAAGCAGCCAGCCCTCCCGGGAGGGGTGACCTGTGCTGCGGCCAGAGGAGCAGAGCAGCCCCAGCAGCTCCTGCCAGAGCCTGGGCTCTGTGGATCTGCAGCTTATAAATGAGGAGTCAGGAAGGCAGATGGACCATATCCCTCTCGAGGGGCTTTCCTGAGAAAGCCTTTAGCTCTTCAAACGCCAGGTTGCGGGTTCTGCTTCCGCTGTCCCAGCAGCGTAGCCTTCTGGACGGGGAGGCTTAAAGGCCTCCTGGAGGCATTCCCATCATCCAGCAACTTCCCCGGGGGTGTGTTATTAGGGATTTCTTTTGTTCAGAGCTTTTACATTTCCTGTAGCCCTCTTGAGTTCCTGAGCACCGGCCACACAGTCCTTGCTGTGCAGGAGCCGTGTTTCTGTGTCACTTAGTGCCAGGAAATGCTCCACGAGCACATTTCTGTTGCAAGAGGCTGTGAAAAACGAGGATCTGTTTTATACGAGGGGCCCTGTGCCGATTGCACAGAGTTATTACGGCTGGAAGGGATCTCCACCAGCTCACCTGCTCCACTTCATCCTGCACATCAGGCTGGTAAACCATCCTTGTCAGATGTGTGTGCTCAGCCTTATCCGTGAGTATCTCCAGGGAAAGCAATTCAACCACCTCCTCGAGCAGCTTGTTCCACCGTCTGAACTCTAGTTAGAGTTATAAAGGCTTCCCTAATGTTTAACTTTAATTTTGTCTACTGCAACATAACACCATTATTACCAGTTTGAGCTCCTTGATGGCTCTTTTTCCCCTAAGCCCCCGTTTAGAGGAGATGGGGAAGGAATGAGATGAACCAACTCGGAGCTCTGCTACAACACGGTCTCAGCCAATTCTGTTTAATGCAAGTTAAGATAGGTAGAACTGATGGGATTATATTGGGTTTTTAAATGGATTTAGGCAATGCTCAGATGTCCTCCTGTGAAATTATCTGGGTTGTGGAGCTGGTGCCCCGGCTGCCACTTCCACCCAGCTCATGGGGGGATTAGGGATGAAGTAACCATCCCTGTGGTGGGGCTGGCAGGTGAAGAGTCACTGGTCTCACCATCTAGGTGCAGGGAGGAGCAATGGTGGGGAAATGGGAGAGTTTCAAGCCTCGCAAGCTTGGGCTGCAATCATCTCTTCTGGGTCTCCATGGCCGGCAAGATGTATCCAAGCCGGCAGGCCAGGGTAGCAGGTATCTCTTGATTTTTGATGTTTGAAAGAGAACAGCCATGGACAGCATCACCAGTGGGGGCTGGAGAAGTTGGTCCTCGCTGGGGTGAGTGGATGGGTTCCCCTGCCAGGGCCACGCACATGGGTTGTGATCCCCAAGCACAGGCGACTGTCCCATTCAGCAAGGCTAT
The DNA here is from genome assembly GCA_033439905.1 of Ceryle rudis. Taxonomy (NCBI): domain Eukaryota; kingdom Metazoa; phylum Chordata; class Aves; order Coraciiformes; family Cerylidae; genus Ceryle; species Ceryle rudis. The sequence continues at coordinate 31,149 of JAAGNO010031108.1, forward strand.
GCTTTGGGGTTTCTCCTCACCTGTGAATTGTCTGCAGAGCACAACTTTAATTAAAAAGTAATTACTCAGCAGTATTTTTTCCCCTTACTGAGTGATGGTAGTGAGTGACTTTTATCCTTTCAGGGACCATTTGTAAGCGATTTACCTGAAGAATTTGGCAGTGGAAATTCAGGCAGCTTTCCTGGGCGAGCGAGTCACGCGGTGTCTCTCCGTGTCGCCTGTGGGTGAGCGCGGCGCGCTGAGCGAGGCGAGTGCCATCTTAACACTTGTGCTCACGGACTCGAAACGTGTTTCCTATGGAGATTCTGAAATATTTACTGAAACGGAGCTGCTGCTGCTGAGGCTCCTGGCAGCGAGCACGACGACCTGGGTTTTCATGGCTAACGAAGACAAAACAGGACGCTGGGCAGGGGCTGAGCCGATTGTTTGAGGGCTCGAGGACATGCAATATTTGTTTAGTGGTATTTATCTAATTTAGTTGACAATGTGGGGATTTTTATTTATTTATTTTTAAAGCATGCGTGTCCCCCCCAACCCTTGTAAAGCTTGTGGTTCTATCCAGGATTCAAGTTACAAACATTTGCTGGTTTGCTTTAGCCGTGACTTCTTTTATAGGAGTGCGGTTAGACTGTTTTTACTTCAGAAAGAGTTGGTTTTCTCTGTTTTCCTTTCTTTTTTTGGCTGATAAATTGCAAATGGATGAAGGAAACTCGCTCAGTTTCCCTGACGACATCCTCCTTTGGGCGGGGATTAAACATGGGGAATTTCAGGCTAAAATGCAAATGCTTTGGACATTTATGAGAGCGGGAAAATGGGGTCAATCACGAGAACTGCGTTGAGAGTTTCTATAGGGTTGCTACTGGCAGCCAGCACCAGGGATTGCTGGAGGCTGCAGCTCCTGGGGGGCTCGCGTGGTCACAGCAGCCCATCTTCACCCTTCTCCTGAGCCCCAGGCTGGTGGGAGAGATGGTGACCACCACGTCCTGGAGCCGGAGAGACGGGTTTCTGCAGCAGGATCTGCTCCCATGGATTATTGCTGGCTGCAAAGTCCAGGAGAGCAGCGGGATGTGGACCTCTGGCACTCTGGGGCCCACGGAGGGAAGTTGGGGGGGTGTCTGAGGGTTGGTAGATGCACAGCAGGGACACTGGTCCCTGGGTCAGCAGCACAGATGCAGCTGCTCTTTGGGCATCATGTATGCATTGCCTTAGGAAGGTGGACACAGTTCCCAGCTCGCTACCGATGGTCTGCATGGTGCTGGCGTCGAAGCGAGACAGTAAATGGGACTCTGAAAACTCTCCCAGTTTGGTGAACAAAAATCATCTTGGTTCCCTTTTTCCCATGATACTCCCCCTTGCTCCTGTGCTGTCCCTGCCAGGAGGTGTCACCTCGGTGCTGGGTGCTTGGGAGGGCATTGGGTGGCTGCAGGTGCCTCTGCGGAGCCCTGGGATGCTGCTGATGGGTGGAGGAAGGAGTAGGAGGGGGGTTGCGATGAGAGCTCCTCCGGGGAAATCCCTGCAGGCTCTGACAGCAGATTTGCACTGTGAAAAATTTGCATCTCCTGCTGAGGACTCAATTTTGATAGGAGATAATCAAACGTGACCCGTGTAACAGTGATATTTTTACAGGATGTTTTTTCTGCCTTTTTTGTTTGCTCCTCTCTCTCTGTTTCCGTTTGGCATCTTTGGCAGTACCCACCGGTTGTATTTTGACAAGGCTCCTCAAACCACTTGTAAACACTTCCGAGGGAGGGCGAGGTGGAAACCACGGTGTCTACCTGCCAGTTACTAACACGACTTCAGGGTGAAGTGGGTCGATCCCAGAGCCCGACTGCCTGGCCCGGCCACCCCGGAGGTCATCAAAGGGAGGTCAGCGGGGGAAGTGGGAGGAGGGGATGGAACAGGGCGGAATTGGTGCCGGTATCCACGGGGCCTCGGTGGAAAAGCGTGGGAGGGGGGAGTATTGGAAGGTAACGCCGGCAAAGCTGCGAGGGCAATTTTCTTCCACCCACGGGCTCTCTGAAGCCCTTGCCTGTCAATCAGCCCCTTATTTACATGAGTACCAAATCCACTTGCAGCTTCTTTAAATAAAACAAGACCACGCACCTTCCTGTAGCGAAACATATTATAGCAGTTTGTCACAGCATCATCCGGTAGGTATTAATTCCCAAATCATTTTATGACATGTTTTATCATAAGTTATTAAAGAAGGTAGCTGCATTGGGCAATCATTTGATAAACCGAGCCATAATTTAACACGCTCCTCCGTCATATTAGTGAGGAACAAGATTTATTTTCTCAGTGCAACTTTAATTACGGAGAACACAAGCAAGGGATTGAGTCGGCTGAATCCTTAAGGTTAATGATGTCTCCTGTGGAGCACCTTGGGGCAAGGCACGGGACCTTCCCAGAGCTGCTGACTCACCTGCGGTTGGCACGTCTGGCTCCAGGTATGCAACGTGACCTTGAGATTTGGGCCTCAGAAGGTGGCTGTGCTCTTCTAGGGAGATTTAGGGCGTTGGTGCTAGGCTGACAAGGTTGGCGCTCTGCCTGGCTGCGGGCCCTTCGGGGAAGCCGAGCGCTTCTGCTGCTGCAGGAGGGACTTTCCCAACCGGGCAAGAGCGTGTCCCTAAATCATAGAATCATGGCATGGTTTGGGTAGGAAGGGACCTTTCAAGGTCATCCAGTCTGACCCTCCTGCAGGGACATCTGCAACTAGAGCAGCTTGCTCAGAGCCTTGTCCAACCTGACCTGGGATAGCTCCAGGGATGGAGCTTCTACTGTCCATGCCTAGCTGAATAGAAGTTGCCTGACATTTGGTTCCCTTGAAATCTGGTCACTTTGTGGGCCATTGGACTCTGCAAACTGGGGAAAAATCTGTGCTCTGAGAAAGACGGGAGAAGGGATTTGTTTTCATGCAGGGCTCGCTCAGTGCGCGTCACCGCTGGCTACAGAGGGGACAGCAAGTGTGCTCCAGCCCAGCTTCTCTGAGGCAAGGGTCCTTCCCTGAGCCTCAGCTCTTGGCAGTTGCTTTTAGCACTTGCACTGCAGCTGCCAATTAATTCTCTGGCATTGCTGGGAACCGGAGGGTCCACCACAGTTTCTCAAGCCCCTGTTCTTCAGCCTGAGGTGGCTGTTGGAAGACTCGGAAGACAGGGCAAATAGGCCAAAGGAGGGGGGGTTATCTGCTCCAGCAGCCTCTGCTCCCTTGGGGCAGAGCCGGCTGTGAACCCAGCCCAGGGGGGTCCTGGAACAGAGCGTCAGGGAGGCAGAAAAACCCAAGGAAATGACCCAGGGGCTTCCGAAAAAGCTGAATATCTCCTCCCATCGGGGGAGTTAATGACCCTTCTGGCAAATATCACTATTAGGCTGGGAACTTGTCAGGAATCCTCACGTTCCCTCAGTTGCTGCTGTGTTCTTACTCTGTTTTGGTTTTTTTTTTTCACGTATTTATTGTTGGCTCTGGAAATTGTCTTTTAATTTCTGTGCCTTTGCTCTGGTGTCTCTGCCCAAGCCCTGCGCTCACCCTCCTGGCTCCGGCCACGGAGGGTGTGAGGAGGGTAGGGTAGGGGGGGGGTCACCTGGGGGTGCACAGAGGCTTTCCCAGCTGGCAGAGCCTGGCTGTGGGTGGTGGGATCCCCAGGGGCTGTTCCCTGCGATGAGCAAGCTCTGCTCTGGGCTCTGCCCCTTTGCCAGAGCCTGGAGGGTCTCGGGGCTGCCTGTGGCTCCTCACCCACGTGCTGGTGAGATGAGGGGGATGTCCCATGTGGCTTCTGGGTTGGGGAATGCATAATGCAGGCCCTTGAGCTGTCTGAGGACCTTGTCTGGCAAATATCTCACCAGGGAAAGCTCCAGGTGCAGTTCAGAGCCCTGGTGCCAAGGGATGTGGGAAAGCTGTCCCCGGGGCTGGGCTGGTGGGTACAGCGCGGGGTGGGGATGCTCCTCGGGGAGAAACCAGCCCCGTGCATCCCGCTGCTTCCTCTCTGCCAGTGCCACACCAAGCTTCCCTCCTTCACAGTCAGAAATCGGGGGGTGTGTGTGGAAATAATAATCACTTACTAAACTCTAAATTACTAAGCAGTTCGGGGCAGGGAGGGGTGAGGAAGAAGAAGAGAAGAGATGCTTAAACACCTCAGGCTGATGTCATGTCTTTTAGTCAGGAGCAGGAGAAACACAATCCAGTTCTTTTCCCCCCAAAAGAACAAAGGGAAAAGTCCCCAGGGAGAGATTAGGAAAAGTGAAATAATACTAATAGTAAAAAAAAACCAAAACCCACACAACAAAAACCAATCCACAAAATGAGAGAGGAGAGGAACAAGGCGGGGGGGGAGGAAAGAAAAAAGGCAAGACAAAACCCTCATCCCCCTGAAGTGTCCCTGCTGTTGTGTGTAACAGCTTCTCTCTAACCCCCCTTCCCCAGCACCAGCCAGGCTTACAGAGCCATAAAATAAGAGTTTGTGGCGTGTTCAATCGATTATTCCCCTAATGCACTGTTTTTGGAGACAGGTAATTTATTTCAGACTCTACATGTCTACATGTGAGGGGGGGGGGGGAAGAAAAATCCCTTTTTTCTTTCTTCCCTTTTTGGTTTGCAGACCTTTTTTTGCCCCTTTGCCCCCACCTCCCCCTCACTTCCCCCTCTCAGTTCCCCCCCAGACACGAGCGTTTCCCGGTGGAAGGTGCAGCCATTCCCACAGTGAAACCCAAGGCAGGTAATGACTTTCTCACCCCATCCATAGTGCTCCAGAAACTGCTGCCTCACCAGCTGCATCCCTTTATTCTGGAGAGACAAGGGGGAGGGGGGACATGCCAGCCCCCTCTGATTCCCTTTCCTCAAGGCCTCCTCATAAAAATTAAAAAAAAAAAAAAAAAGAGAGAAAGATGTAAAGGGAGCAAGTGTTTGCAGAGATAGAGTTTCCATCAGACAGCGGGGCTGGGGAAGTGGGGGATGTTGGGTGTCCGGGAAGGAGCAGGTTCCTGAGCTCCTGTTGTGCTCTCCAAGGCCTTAAGATCCCTCCTTTAAGTGATCTTAAAGGTCCTTTCTAACCAGATCGATTCTAGAGTTGAGTGGATTACACCTGGGTGCATCTTACTGCAGAAGGGTTTTTATCCTAACGTGCTCTTATCCTGTCTCCCAGATCAATGAGCTCTCCCCTGGAAGGACTCCAGGGCTCGGACATCTCTTGGACACTCTTCCTTCACCCTACTCCAGTACCTGAAGGTTCTGGGAGATGGGAGGTGGACGGTCCTCCCCCAGCTCCACAGCCTGGATATCTGTGACTTGGTTTGAAGTGTGGGGGTGGCTTCCCCTCTGCCTTTTGGACACTGGAGAAAAAATGGGGAAGATTTCCCGCCCCCCTGAAAAGAGCAGGTGTCTGTGCTGTCAGCTCCTGGCCCGCAGGCTCCTGGGCTGTAAATTCAGGCATGAGCTAACCAGGGAATTCAGTGGCAGGAGGAACATTTTGATCGTGAAGACTTAAATATGTTTTCTGATGTTTCAGAGTGAGGTCAAAGCCCATCCGTGCTCCCTCCCTGCTCTGGCTACTCCCACCACCTGCCTGTTCTCCTCCCAACGACTCTGCCAGGATCAAAGCCTGCCCGAACCGTTTCCATATGACCTGCTCCTCTCCAACGGGCCCCTTGGCCAGGTGGCTTTTCCCACTATCTGCAGACCTCCCACTTCTAAGAGAAGCACAATAAAGCTGGGCCAGAGAAGCAACTGGAAGGCAGCTCCCTCATCTCATCTTCATAGAATCATGGAATGGTTTGGGTCAGAAGGGACCTTAAAGACCATCTTGTTCCAACCCCCCTGGCATGTGCAGAGACACCTTCCACTAGACCAGGTTCCTCAAAGCCCCTCAAATCTGGCGGTGACCATCTTCTGGCCCTCCTCTCCTGGGCTGTCCTAGGAAAGAGTGATGAAACCCAGCAAGTGTGGCACGGGGCTTGGTGTTCTGGTGACCTTCCCCAGAGCTGGGCTGTGCCATCCCTCCACTGGCATGCCATGCCATGCCATGGGGCACACCCTTGCCTCCTCAGGTGCCATGTTTGCAGTGGTGGAGCTTTTTTGGCTATGAAAGGTTATTTGTCAGAGCTTGGTGCCCCAAGCACTGTCCCCTTTCAGACAAGTCCACCAGAAGAGTCATCCAATATCCCCAGACTTCATCCCATAGAATCACTTTGGTTGGAAGAGACCTTTAAGATCAAGTCCAACCCTCTCCGTGATCTCACAGCCGAGCTGTCCCAGCACACCAGCCCTGGGCTTTGACCTGCGCCAGCAGCACGTGGAGCCACTTGGCATTTCATCAGGAGCTTAACGACTCTTTGGGTTGCAAGCAATTAAACAACCTCTGTGCAGCGTCATTTCCGTGCTAAGCTGCTGAAGTTTGGGTAAATATATGACCACGCATCGGGCGCTTGTGAGACAAACCATCTCGTTGGGAATTTGGAGGAGAACAACAAAAATGATTAAGTGGCTGGAGGGATTGACTTATGAAGAGAGATTAAAAGAGCTAAATCTGCCTAGCTGGGCTAGCTGACATCCATGGCAAGAGGAGATAACTATCTGCAAGGATATGAAGGGCATAAATCACAGCTCAAGGGATTTGTGAGGGGGGCAACCCCAGGAGAATAACTGGGAGGAACAGACATAAGTAGAGCACAGGGGAAAAAAAAAAAAAAACAAACCAAAACAAAAATCATCTAGACAAGATCTGGTGAGGACTCCTGGGGTAGAGAAGGAGGAGGGCAGGAGGTCCTCGCTGAAGCCTCAGGAGCAGGGGGTAGGGAGAGCTCCTGCAGCGAGGGGAGGCAGGGCTAGCTGGGACTGGGACACTTGGGTCCCCTCTCACCTTCTGGAACAGGCTTAGAAAGCTAAGGCAGCGAAGGGGGTTCGTGCCTGTGCCAGTGAAATACGGCTGCAGGCAGGAGAGCTGCGAGGTTCCGGGTCAGCCACGGTGGACAGGAGAGGTGGGTGGACTCGCTGCAGATGCCCCATCTGCTGCACATGCCCCATTTGTTGCCATCTACAGCAAAGCCAAAGCAAACAGAACTGTGGGAACCAAGCTTTCTGCACCCAGGTGCCGAGTACAAGATGTGAGGTACCATGGAAGCGGAGCCTCTTAAAAGGTTAGTTCAGATTTCCTGGGTTCGTCCCACTCCCATGCAAACCGGGGTGGGCATGGGGCACGGAGTCAGAGCAGGCGTGGGTCAGCACCTCGCACGGCACAGCACTGCAGTAAGGACCACGGCATCTCTGGCGGATGAGTCCCAGTTTAACCTGAGTTAGGCAGGTGATGGCAGCGTTGCCTTGGCCCAGGGAGCCTGGGAGGGCTGCGGGGAGGGGTGGGTAAAGCTGGGATGGGTTTGTGAGGCTTGGTGGCAACTTGCCTTTGAATGTTTTCAATTCTCCAGTGCACAGGAGCCACCTGAGCTGCCGATGGGTTTCCTGATGGACTCTGCAAGCCGTTGGTGTGTGCTCCTCAAACAGCCGCCTCGGCTCTGCCCCAGGCGAATTCCTACACAGCTAAGCGAGGATGCTGAGGAAGGAGCTGGCACCCTCTGATGAAGCCTCCAAGGAAAAAGTGAGTATATCTGACAGCTTCTGCGGATGCCTGGCTCCCACACACCGCTACTTTTGATTAGGTTTTAAAAATATTTAATCTGCAGAATTTTACAAGGGGGATTCAGCTTTATTCCTGCAGTAATCCCTCCTGCCTGGCGCGAGGCTGAGCGGCAGCCTCCCCGTCACCAAAGACGCCTGTCCCTGTCCCCCCGTGCTGCTTCACCACAGAGAGCTGGCAGCAGGAGAGGAGAAGGAGGGGACGTGGGTCTGGTTGTGCCCAGAGTGATGTGCAGGTCCCTCTCGGTGTTTGCTACCTCCAAGCCCAGGTGCCAGACCCGTGCGAGCGGAGACGTGGAAACTCCCTTCCAGCGGCAGCGGAACCTGGATCGGTGTGGAGCTCGGAGGATACTCCACGCTGCATAATTCACTCAAGACTCATCTCGCAGCAGCTCCGAGCTCCTCACGTGAGCCAGTGTTTGTGTTTAGTGGAATAAGGAGAGCTCTGCAGGTTCCCCGTGACTTTTGTGTCGCTAGGTGGTTTTCCATTTGCTGATGGGATGAGTTCATAAAGACCGGTGTGAGCCTCTGCAACCAGGCTCCTGCGAGCACTGGAGCGGAGACGGACTGGTGTTCGCCTAACTGGTTTATTTTCTCTAACATCTGTAGATAGCAAAAGCAAAAAGAGGCGGTGGAAAGCTGCCCCGCGGTGTTCAGAAAAATGAATTTCCTGTTCCCCGTGAGGAGAGTGGAGCTGGTTTTCGGCCCAGGCTGCAGCACCATCTCCTCCGCCGTGACCCGTGCAATGGCTCTGCCCGGCCGCTTGTCCCCTCTCGCCATCCCGCCCGGCCCCGTGTCCCCGGCTCTCAGCTGCCAGCGGGCCAGGCCAGCGCGACTCTTTAAAGGGTAATTTCCCATGAGGAGCTCCCAGGTCTCTCGTTTCTCCTCTCACCAGCCTGGACTTTGGCTTATGCTTGCAAATGACAAATTGCGCTTTTGCCTCCGATTCCAGCCTCGCTGGCATCCTCAGCCGAGGCAGCTCTGCAGAAAGCAGCGCGTTCTCCGCAACCAGCGGGAGGTCGCCTTTTCCTCTTCTCTGCTCCCTCCCCCTTGCCTTAATTGCAGCCCAACATGGGCTTTCGAGGTGTATTAAACATACAAATTATTCTGCAAAGCCTCATGAAGTGCTAGTTACCAAGGCCTCTAATGGGAGATGACAGTGCAACCAGAGAAGCTGTTAACGGCAAAGCATTGTCTGCAATCGCTCTGGCAGCACCAGTGTTTTGCAGGCGTGGTGCTGGGGGCTGGATGGGCTCGGTGGTTGTAGTGTCACCTCCCCCAGCAAGGTCCCTGTGGGCTGCCTGGGCACCTCCAGACCAGGGCATCGCGCCGGGACCTGGGGAGGACCAGAGGCTCTCAGCGAAAGGCTCCCCAGGCTGCACCTGCGATATTGCACTCGCTCCTGGAATGATGCTGATGGATTGGAGAGAGTTCAGAGGAGAAGCAGGAACATAATCAAGGAGCTGGAGGGCATGATTTATATGGCAAGTTTAAAAGGGCTGCATAATAGCAACAACAATAAGCGCTCGCAGCACAGAGTGTTTTTCATCTTTGCCCTCAAACAAAGCGAACACGAACTACACCCAACCACATGAACAACTTAACTCCATCTCGCACGGCCAGCCGATAGCGGGAGCAACACGAGAGCCATCTGAGAGCCTCCCCAGAGCTGACACGCCACTGAGGGAAGGGAGCTGCTGAGGTTAGCAATGTATAAAGGCATGGAAATCAGGAAAGGAAAGCGTGGGCTGAGTTTCAGGGAAATTTGCCATCCGGGCAGCAGTGAGCAGGGGCCCATTGTCATCCTGGAGGAGGAGGGATGACCTGGTGGGTCCGAACTAGTCTTTCCGGGAGGATGGATCTCCTCCGAGGGCAATGGTGTGGGATGAGTGGCTGGCTGTGGGTCCTGCCGACTGCTAGAAGGGGAGGGGCAAAGTTTAGGTCTTGCTGGATGTATGTCGGATATTCAGAGAAGGTGCTTATGATGGTGTGAAGGTTCAGCTGAGGTCTGGGGACCTGGCTGACACTCGGCCGCTGCAGGGCTGGGGCTGTGCCAGCAGCTTCCCAGACAGCCAAGCTGGCAGAGTGCGTGTTGTCTCCCAATTCCTTGGCTGTGGGCTGTAATGGGTTAATCTCTGCCTGCAGCCAGAGCCAGCATCGACAAACTATTCCTTTCAATGGGGGTCTGTGAGGTTTGGTACCATTTTGAGGTGCTGAGGGCTGGCAAATCACAGCCAGAGCTGATCTGCAGTGTCCCAGGTCCTCCAAGGCACCTTATTTTAAATTACTTGAGAGGTGGAGAGTTATAGAAGCACATGAGATAAAAATAAGACTCGGCCATGTCCTCCTACCAGCCTCCCCCTGGGTCTTTCTGCCGTCCTGAGCCCCCCACAAGCGGTACCATCCGTCAGGGGATGGGGGGGCCATGCTGGAGCCATCCCTGGTCACCTGCCCGGGGGTGCTCCTCCTGCAAGACCCCATCTGGAGGGTGCAGCATCCAAGCCCTTCACTTGTGCCCTCCGCCCCTGCTGCTGCTCCAGCCCCAGGCAGCATCTCGCTCACGTCCCCTGAGCCCCAGCCCCTCCGGTGCCCAGGCCGGTGCCAGCCCCTGCCTCCCCTCCCTGGCGCAGGCAGCCGGAGCCAGCGGGCAGGGGTTGATTGCTCCGCTGCCAGCCCATTCTCCAAGGAGGAAGATGAAGCCCAACAGTCTAAATATAGTCCAGCCTAACAAAGGCGAAGGCGGTGGGAGGGGTGTAGACCTTGGTAGGGAAAATTCACTCTCCGTGGCTCAGCGATGGGCGGCTGCTTTCCCGGGGAAGTGGACACGGAAAGTTCCTACCAACAGTAATCCACCAAAGCAGAGGGAAATTAAAACAAAACAAAACCAAAAAGCCTCATTTTACAAGCGCTCTCCAGCTGCAGGGAGGACTGCGGGGAAAAGATAAATGCAGATCCAGCCAGAGGGGACCAGGGCACGGCTCAGGTCTGCAGGAAGATTTAAGGCCTTGAAGTCCAAAGGCAAAGCTGGATCATCACACGAGGAGAGAAAAATCTCTGGGAGTGGATATCACGTTAAACAATGTGTTGTAATAAGTGTTTTATGCTTTAGAGGAGGAGAGAGAACTGTGAAATCCCCCGTAAGAGCTAATTACTGCAAATTCCTTTTCAATAAAACAAGACAAAAAAAAAAAAAATCCTCTCTTAATGGAAAAATCCATGTAAGGCTCAGATGAGGTAACCGCTGTTCGCGGCCTCAGATCGGCTTTTTCCCCAGCTTGGCAAACCTGGCCCAGCCTCCTCCGAGGGGGCTGCAGGTGTGAAGCTGCGGGGTTGTGCTGCGGTTCTGCAGGGCAAAGGTGATCCCTTGGGGACCAAAATCCCAGGGAAAAGGCTTTCCAGTGCTCCGGGGAGAGGCTATGTGTAAAGTCAGGCTGAACGCTATGTTTTCTGGCTGTGGCAGGACGTGGGCAGGGATTAGAACTGCAGGGGATCGGAGGTATCCCAGCTCCGGGAGAGCTGGTCTCAGGACCTGGTGGTACCTCGCTGGTGGTGTCCGATGTGGTGTTGACCGTGAGCACCGGCGCCTGGAAGGGACGGTGGGAGCTCCCACCCTGAGCTGCCTGTGTCCCCCGGGTACCCTGAGACCCGCCCCGCGACCTCCATCGCCTCTCGCAGTCCAACCCAATTACAATAAGCTACAGAACTGAATTAGGAGTTTGAATTAGGATTTGCCTCCGTCCCCAATTCTCTGTATTTCCTTGTGATTTGAAATGGAGCCAGTTTGGTGGATTTCTGGCACATGGGAGCAATATATTGAATTACATGTATGTCCAGCGCTTAGGAGAGATACATTTCTTTTCCACATGTTCATGCAGCTGCGTGACCCCAGGAAACCCAACAGTGGGGTCTGTCTTCGGAGACAAATAGGGATTGTTTTGTGTGCGTGTGTAAATGCTCCCTCCCCCTCCGCTCCCCCCAGCCTGTGCCTGCGTGTATGGGGGGGATTACTCCCCACCGAACACGTTCACATCCCGCTGAAGCCAAACGGCATAAACACAGGATATTTATTCACCACAAACCCACAGGGTGGAAATGCAGCTTCAGGGGGAGGCTCGGCAGCCCCCCGGCCAGGAGACCTGCCCGGGGAAGGGTGGGAGGCTGCTGTCAGGAGCTTGCCGGAGACAAACCTGCAGGAGGGCTGGTCTGACAGGAATTTCTCTGCACCACCTTGACCAGATCCCCACGGTCCAGAAGCTGCTGCTCCCCTCCCTGCCCTGACCCCCGCCTCTCACGCTGGGGCAGGCCGAGGGGTTGTGGGATGCTCTCCGGCAGCGGTACCCCCATCCCTCCCTCAGCACGGGCTGTCTGCCTGCATCCTTGGCCGGGAGTGTGGGCTCCACTCGGCATCCGTGTCCCGTGGGGATGCTCCAGCACAGGCCCTGGGAGCGGAACATGGCCCAGTGGAAAAGGAAGAAGAATCTCACGTTGTATAAATCAAGCGGGGAGGCACTGGTGCGCCTCAGCTGCTGGCAGGCAAGGGGACCTGTCCTTTTCATCCCCGGTGCCGTCACTCAGCATCCCGCAGGCTGTCCAGAAAGGAAGGAGGCTTTGTTGATAAGATCTGGGGCTTGGGAGAAAATAAAAGCAGAGGGTGGATGGATTTCTTTCTTGTTCCTTTTTTTTTTTTTGTTTTAAAGAAATATGTAGGCTAAAGAAAAAATGTTTGCGGGGTAGAAACCTGTTTGATGTGGAGCATTGTTGCCCAAACACGTCGTTCTCAAAGTGGTTGCTCGCTGAAATCTGGATCTGTAACTGGTCTCCGGCATCTCTGCAAGCTCATTTCCCGAGCGCTGACTCCAGGCAAACCCCAGAGAAGCCTGGGGCTGGTACTTGAACCTCCCGGGAAATCAAACACCGCTGGACTCCAGTGTCAGCTCCGGGGTGATGCGAGGTCAAGGATCACACGTGCCCTCGGGTCCTGTTCCCAGCTCCCCCGAGGCACCGAGCTCCAGCTAAAGCTCCTTAGATCTGACACGACCTCCCCCACCACCCGCCCAGCCCCAGGGAGGCTGTGGTGGGACAGTGGGGTAAGGAGGGGAGATAGCTCGGTGGCCTGGGCAAGGGAGCTGAGCTGCTCAGCACCCCCGGGGACAGCCTGAGGCTAATGGGATTAGCTGCTGAGCTTTGCCGAGCAGCTGAGGAGGAGCCTCGCCCAGCACGTTATCGCTGGCACCGTGCTTGTAGTGCTTGTCTATAAATAGGAGTTTTAAAGCAAGGCAATTAATCACGGTGTGCGCTACTGTCTGGATGGGCTTGTGCTGGTTTAAGAGCCTGGGTGGGAGTCCAGCATCTCCGTCGAGGTTTACAAGTCCAGCCTGCGCAGGCAGGTGGGAGCCGAAGGCTCCTTTCAAGTGGCCCGTGGAGGATGCTGGGTGGGTTTGGGTCAGTCTGGTTTAACAAGCTGCACGTGTCAGCAGAGCCGCACCAACCGTGTGCCCGCTGCAGCCGGGCGGTGGAAGGCACTGGCCGGAGCCACCGGTGTGGTCACCTCTTTGATGGCCATTTGCAGCAGGCTCAGGCTCTGCACAGGGCTACTTGTCATCAAGAGCTGATGAGCAGTAACGTTATCGGCGGCAGCAGCCCAGAGACCCAACCCTTCCTCTCCAAACCTGGACAGCCGTGCCTGGGGACCTGGCCCCCGAGCTCTCCGTAAGTCACATCCCTTCTCCCAAACCCTGCACCCCGCCAATATTCACTTCTCTTTGCCCTGAGCGAGGAAAGGGTCAGTCCCTGACCCTCACCGAAGGAGGGGGAGCACGTTCCCCTCCTCAGCCCTTTTCCTGCTGCCCACAGGGTCACCTTTGTCCCAAAATGGGACAGAAGCCAGTCCTGCAAAATGCCCTTATTGCAACCAGGCAAAGTAGCTCGCACATGATCCGGACGCATCTGCACGCCGGGGAAGGTGCCACCACGCTGCGCGGGACCCTCCAGCAGGTATCGTCCCCCTCGATGTGTCACCCGCACGTCAGAAGGGGTTGCATTTTGGGGAGGTGAGAGGCCACCGCTGCTGCAAGGGGTCAGGGGCTCGGAGGAGCCCGGTGGGCTGCGTTCGGAGGGTCCTTCTCCCTGCAGAGGGGCTGGTGGAAGCCGTGCTGGGCCCATCCTGGTGGGAAGCCACTTTTAGCTGATGGTACTGGGAAGGCCATATTGGTTTCAGTCTGTTCTGCAAAACACTAACCAGCATGTGCAATCTGCAAACCCCCTGCTCGACCAGAAATGCTAATTGTGTGAGAAGGACCTGCCAACAGCCCGCAGTATTCAGCGGGAAGGGGGTTTATTAGTATTATTACTATTGTTCTGGCAGCTGCAGAGCAGCCAGCCTGTTTTGCCACGGCCGAGGAGAGCGAGCAGGGCGTGGGAGAGCAGCTCTCCCGGCCAGGAGCTCCCTGGGCAGAGGACGGGACCGCAGCTTGGGGCTCCTTGGCCGCCCGCACCCCGTTGCTCCCTCCTGGGAGGCATCCGGCCCGTGCTCCCCTTGTCTGTGTAGTAGGGGAGGGGTGGATGCAGCATTTCTCCTCAGGCTGAAAGCATCAGTTTTGCATAAAATATGAAGTGAAAATCCCTCCCCTCTCATTTGCTTCCTATTCTGCTACCACCTGCCCACGCTGGTGCCTGCATCCCGCTGCTTCCCAGCCCTGCAAGGGGGGACCCGGGCACCGGGGAGCAGGGT
>JAAGNO010031110.1:0-36456 GCA_033439905.1 Ceryle rudis
CTAGAGTGTTGTAATTGAATAGGCAAATCCTTGATCACAGAGCTTTTCATATCAGAGGCTTTTAGCACAGGTTTGCCCTCTTACTGCATTGCAAATTACTATATTAAAAAAAAAAGATACCGAATGCAGTAGCCATATTTTCAAAACAAAATAACAAGTCAAAATTTTCCCTAACTGTGATTTTACTAGAAAAAAAATTCCTCTACCCTGAAAAAATTAATTTTATTATGCACTGTTGAGCAAGTATTGTTTCCATGGAATTTGAACAAGGATGCAATTTTAATAACTTCTCAATTTTTTTTGCATTGACTGTATACGTCATAGTGAATATTAACTGCTTGCTCCTGGCAAACACGAAACAATTTTGCATACAGCATTATTCTTCTGTGACTCTATGGAAATGTTTAAGAGTAATGAAGTGGAAACAAGGAAGTTATTTTACCGGGAGAATGCTTTTTGCTCACTGAAACAAAGTGTCTTGGTACAAAGTTGACTGTAAAACATTTAACAAATGGTAAAGGCGACTGACTCCCTGGTCAAACCTGTGTGGTGTTTGGTTTGTTGCTGAGATCCTCCTGCACTCTGTGACTCTGTCCCAGTTCCCTACTGTCTTCTGAACATTTTTGCTTCCACTGTGGCTTCCAACCAGTGAGAGCTGAAGGCAGAACACACTAAGTATTTGGTGCATGAGATACACTATTCCTGTACCTTAAAATCATGTTGACATCACCATGTTCTCTTTGTTCTTTCTTACCATTGCGGATCTAGTGCAGCTCAAAATGTCCTAAAGAGCTCAAACAGTCCCATGGTATTTTTGTTATTTAATTCCTGGGCAATGAAAGAATGTTTGGTATTAGGACTCCTGTCTTTAGCTCTCAGGCAAAACAGAGATTAAAGATTTGCTCATCTGCTTTTTAATGAGCAAAGCTAACTTCTGAACTTCTGATCACTGTGGCTCAGATCATTCTGAAGTTGTTGCAAGTCAGAGATGTTATTCTAAGATGCTATATTTTGTAATGCTTTGACTTGTGTCTCATGTAAAATGGGGTAGTCTTTAATTACTTCCGTAGTTGCTCTTTATTTCTGTGTATCCTGTTATCATTTGTTTTTTTTTTCATCTGAGAGTGTTCTGAATCTGCTGAGACAAGTAAAGGAAGGAGAAGTTAGGCTGACATCCCAAGAAAAGAGTTATTTTGGACACACAGTCATATATGAATGCCAAATATGTTTCTCATGAGCTTCATTTTCCACATCAATCTGAGTTACATGCTCTGGAAGAACCGTAACAGGCAGAAGGTTTTACTCCTATGTTCACATCTTTGTGATGTTTGTGAAAGGTTAGAAAATGGAGGATAGTTTCTGTACCATTGCTTCTTAGTTTTCACTCTTTTAAAATTGAGGAAACACATCTTTGTATACTCAGTTGCCTGCCTAATAATGCTCTGTCAGAAGGAAGATTTTGTGTGTTAACTTTTTTTCACTTTGACCTCATTGCAGAGTTCATGTTTCTTATTCCTCATTACCCTCCCTTGGGAAGTATGATAAGCATGGAAGAACATGGTTTAAAAATGCTGCAGCTTAACTGAAATCCAAATGCAAACATCTTCCTTCTGTGTTTTTGACTAGACAAGACCTCTCCCTGCTGGTCTGTCCTTACTTGACTCAAAAATGAGTCTCATTTCTTCCAGTAAACCTAAGGCCATAGAATTGTTTTGGTTGGAAGAGACCTTCAAGATCGTCAAGCCAAAGCCATTAACCCAGCATGTCCCACTACACCATGTCCCTTGGTGCCACATCTATATGCCTTTTAAATACCTCCAGGGATGGTGACACAACCACCTGCTTGGGCAGACAGTTCCAATGCTTGACAACCCTTTCTGTGAAAAAAATTTTCCTAATATCCAATCTAAACCTCCCCAGTGCAACTTAAAGCTATTTCCTTTTGTCCTTGTTACTTGTTACTTGGGAGAAGAGACCAGCCTCCAGCTCTCTACAGCCTCCTTTCAGGTAGTTGTGGAGAGCGATACTGATGAGTAATTGGTTTTCATTTTCAGAAGTGGAGAGTTCAGTTTACACACGACTGCCATCTTGAAACACCTCAGTAATGCTCATCTTGTGATGAAATCTGCCATATGAGACAGTGTTTGTCAAATCCTCTCATTAGCGTTCCTTCTGTTGCATAGACTGTGGAGTTTGGTGAGCATACAAATGCCATCACCTGCACTAGTTCAAAAGCTGTCAGTAACACATCACTCCCTTAAGTAGTCCTCTGAACAACTTCTGTAGTCCAGAGTACCCTGAAATAATTTTGACTCCTACAGATGTAGTGACTTTGCCTGTAGGCTTGTTGATAGTTATTTTCTAGTAATAGCATTGGTGGGCCAAGTAAGTGATGGTATGACTCAGAGTTAAGCAAGTGGGACCCCAAGGAGGACTATTCCAGCAAAACACATTGCAAGGGCACTGCCACCCATGTACTTGTTCTAGAGTTGGCACCTGAAACAGTGGCCACCAGTTTTCTGTGGTTAAGAGAAGGCATGTTGCATAGGGAATTGGACTATTTTGAAAGAAAGGCCATGCAACACCAACACTTGTATGAAGAATTCCCATCCTACATTGCTGAAAGGATTTGAGCCCTCTTTCCAGTTTTTTGGAATATATGGTATGAGCTGGTATTTTTCTCACGTCTTTTGAAAAAGAAAATATTATCAAGAACAGAGCTGGCATGAGCAGTTACTACGTTTCAAGTGTTAGTTTGTACACTGGTAATTAATACACCTTACTACCAGCAAGTTTAAACTGTAGTTGAACTTACCTGGTGTACTCCTGAAAGGTGAGACATTTCTTGGAGGGGTTCAGTCCTGCCCGTTATCTGCCCTCACTCCTTTGCAGGGAGTGGCAGGGAGGAGACCGGCTGAGGAACTGCTGCACACCCCAAACAGCCATAGGTCAGTCACATTTCATGTTTCTCTATATTGATGCTTTCATTAAACTACTGAGATACTTCTCCTGTTTTCTTTTTTCCATTCATAGCTGTTTTGATGTTATCCAGATAACTGCTATCTTAGTTCATATGCATCATTTTCTGGAGAGTCATCTGTATTTACGCTCTAATGGATGAAGCTTTTTTTTTTTTTAGTATTGCTGTTACAAGGCAGGTTAGCTCTCCAGCTTTTTAGAAGTTGCTAGGTAGAAGCAGGATTGGAGTATTTAGGAGGATTTCTGTTTCTCCTATAAAATAAAAATTGAATACTTACATGAATTCTCAAGAGCCTTTAAAATCTTTTCCATAGATGTTCCTACTCAAGGGAGTGATTCAGAGCAGACTTGGCTCTTCATTTATTCCCTGCATATTTACTCATGAACATTTGTCTTACATGCTCAAAACAAGGGACTTCACATATCCATAGAGTGTGTGAAAGGGCTATTCAATTATTTTGGACTCTTAAATTCTGAACTTTAAAACTCTCTTCAGCATCTAACTATAGAACAGCAAGAAGATGTGGAAGATGAGAAGTGTGTCATAGGACAAATTTGTCCATAATGATGTGTACTTGTTATAAACACAAATAACTATTTATATAAAAATAGGACAAGCAAATGAGAAGACAAATGTCTGCAATTCCCTAGGAAAAAAAAAAGCATGTGAAAATTGCAATTTTTTAAACCTTTTATTTATAATCACTAAGAAAAATATTTTTTATATAGCTGTTCCAGTATTCCTCACATTCTTATCTCTTTTTGTTTGTCATTTTTTATTCTTCATCTCTTAATTTTTGCACTGAGATTTGTATTTTGGAAGGAACAAAGAGATGCAGCTTATGTGTTTTGAAGAGCACTAGACTGTTGGTGGATTTCTTGACTCTGTTGCTGCAGTCTTACGAGGATCTCTTCTGTGAAGTCTCTGATTGCTCTGTTGATGCCAGGGTTCCTTAGATGGTTATTGTAACCATAAGTGTTATTCTTTACCTTAGATATGTTTTAATGGGCCCATTCAAATTCCCTGCAGGGTATACAGTCAGAGCAGGTGGCAGTAAAAGGTAGAAGAGGGGAAAAATTGAGTCTTTAATATTGCTCAGAGGATTGTTCTTCACATGGTAAGTAGTTGAAATTTACTTTTGTGGCTAGAAAATGACCCCTCGAGTACTGTTTATTACCTTGGATTACTTATCTAGATGTGATCTCAACCTCTTCTAAAATAAATTTCCAATCTTCTAAAATAAATTCCAATTCCAAACACAAACCCAAAAAATCCCATCCCAAAACCTTCACTCTCCAGGGTATTTACAAAAGAACAATACAACATTTATTTCTTTAGCAAATTGTAATGAAAACCGTAGCGGACTCTTTTGTTTTCTGCATGTTCTCAGTGCAAACAGAACCCCTATTTTATTTTCAATTATTTGGATCTTAGAAGAAGATATGGTCATGAAGCAGAAGTTGAAACTCAACATCAATACTTCATCTGTTTGTGATCTGCTGTGATAATATTTCTTAAAGTGCATTTTGTTAACATTTTCTAAGTGTATATATAACAAGAGATGGTATAAAATAGCATATACTGTATTTTGAACACCCTGGTGTGAAGGGAAACATCTGTTCTTAGTTAAGCTTCTTTCAACTTGTGTTCTTTTGACCAAGCTGTGTAAGAGTGGTGTTGATATATATCTTCCATGAACATTGCAAAACTATTTTCAGGACTCTCCCAGGAGCATAGTTGTGCTTTTATAATCCTTTGCCCCCAGCAGCTTTCAGAGTCATTGTCTTGACCAAGATAAAACCAGATATTTTAAAGTATGTAGTTGATGTTTTTAATGATCCCAATTCTGTCTGGTGGGAAAAAATAACTTTTTTAATAACAGTAATATGATAATATTTTATACCGTGCTAAAATAAAATATGAGAAAATTTTCAAATTGTAATTTTGGCTGTGAGTAACAGATGGCTTGATGTGATTTTAAAGAAACAGTCATTGGTTTATATAAAGATAAAAGAAAGTGTTCCCTGCAAATTAAATGTAAAGTCTGTAAGTTTGAGACTGAATTCTTAATTTTTAAAAATTTCTGTTGTCCTGAGCCTTTTGGGTCTGGGTTGTTTTTTTTTGTTTTCATTGCTTCAGACAGAGATGGACTAAACCAGTGTGCCAGTTTTGAATCATATTAATGCTGGTTGATCACAAGTAACTGTTTTCTCATATTCTACTAAAAATACTGAATTGTGTTCATCCAGCTAAAATGATTGTTAGATGCAACACTTAACCATACATCTGTACAAATCTTTATTTCCCCCTTGCTTATGTTGACCCATTAGAGTAGGAGTTTCTCTCAAAACATTCATGCATGAGACATGGTCTACATTTTGAAGATGCCCATTCTCTATAGCAAGCACTTGGGACAGAGTTTCTACAGACTTTCCTTTGACCATCGATCGAGTGTTTGGGTTGAGTGAGCATAGCTGGCTGCTCTGTAGCCGTTTATTCCAGGTCTAAAACAGTTTTTAGGGAATAAATGTTAAATGACATAGATAAATTCAAGATTTCCTTTCAGAGTGCAGGGCAAGGATGGGAGGATGCAGGTATGTTACATGGCTATTAGGTAGGTACCATAGTCACTGAGCTCTTTGTAGCCTGCGTCCGACAATATTCACCTTTCACCAGCTCTGTGAAGGAACAGATGCTAAAATAATAATTTGAGAAGAATCATCACATCCAAGACCACGGAGGATGAGACGGTGTGGTTTCAAGAGCTGTCATCTATGTTGAGAGGAACGAGTGTACTTGCCTCACACTGCACTGCACGTTTAGTATGGTTGTATTGTTCTCAGGAACGAATGTACCGCTAACGCAAGCTGAAAAGGGATTTCCACGTCGTTACTCATCCCTGCTTTGGCTCCAGTAGCAGGAGACATATAGCTTACTGTAACTTAATATCTCTTGGCAGCACTGTCTTAAGAGCCCGTATGATTCTGTTTTACTCAGCATAGCAGTAAGCTGCAGTAGTTACTTGCTTCACTACATTTCTCCCCATTTTGTTTGTAGCTTTCAGTTCCTTTTTGCACAGGCTGCTAAGTCTAAGCATGTCGTAAAACTTCAAAGTTTGTTTGCTTTTCCCTGTTGGGTGCCTTGTTATGCTCTACCACAAATGCAATGAGAGCTTCATGTGTCAAGTCAACAGTTCTGTTGAACAGGTTGTGTACTGCAAAGATGGAAAGGCAGCGTAAGTCCATTTTCTCAAGAAACTGATTAGTTTTTAGTGTTTGGGTTTGGAGTGTATTATCTTCTATTGAATCTGTCAACTTTATCCTAATACTCTTATCTAAAAGTTCCAGAACAGTAAAATTCTCATCAAGGTTTTCATTGGAAGTATCAATATAAACACTGTCAACTACACTAAAGGACCACTCTGTGGTTTGGGATTATGGTAACATTTTTCAAAGCAACTCTCCAGTGTTTTATCCCTGATGGCTTATTTTGATGTAATTGACAATGAAAAAAGTTGATAATTTGAAAGCCTGAATAGACACTGGTGTTTGACTTTCTAAAAGCTGCATTTATACTTACTTATATTTATAGGAACATGAGTTATCTATCTCAAATTCAGAATTGGTGAGTGTAAACTGGAGAAGATTAAAAATGCATGGGAAGTACAGGCTTAAATGACAGAGCATCCCAGTCAGAAATGTTACGTGGTTTGGAAATCTGCAAGTAGTGAAACAGAGTCTCAGAGCAACAGGACAGAAATGATTGGCAGTTACTGCTTTGCTGTTTGATTAGTAGAATTATCTTTTTCTTTTTTGTAACGTAGTATTAGAGATGCAAAAATGCCAAAGTTGCAGAAGTTCTGAGTCATTTAGAAAGAGCTAAACCCCTTTTCAGAACATTAGCTAAGCTTAGTTGGTTTTAAAATAAGCAGTAAACTCTTGATGAATGTTGCTGTCTTCTCAGGAAGGATCATGAAATATCTATAGAAAATATCAGAGGCATAATAAAAGCGTGTCTTAATTTTTAACATCTGTTTTCAGAAATGAACAAATAGAAGGGGGATGTGTAGTACTTGTGATGAAACACATACTAGTAAATGTTAATGAAGGAGGACATAGTTGGAAGACTGTAGTCTTGAACATCCTTTTCCAGTTCCAGCTCCTGGCATGCAGTAGACAGTGTTCTCCTCAAACCACAAGATCATGTTCTTTGCATGAAGATCCCTGGTGCTATGTCTGTTGTCAAAGGAGATTTGCTTGAATCCTAAAATAGAAGATAGAAAAATACAGTGATCTTGTTTCTGGTGCACATTATGAGATCTAACACCTCTAGCGTTGTTCTTTTAAAAACAACCACCAAACAGACAGACAGAGAAGCATTTCTTTTATTGGCTAATATGATTTATGCTGGGTTTAAATGGATAGCTCTGAGCAAAGTTAACCAGCTATTGTTTCAGAGGCCATATGTTTGGCCATCAGCAGGACTAAGTAGCAATCTTTCCCTTAGTTCACTGCAGAGCTAATGAAATGCATCTGACCATTGGACAATCATTTCATTGCTCCTAGAGAATGCTGTTCCTTCTCCAAGCACAGTTTTGCTATGTGTGCTCTTTGTAAACTGTTTCTGTACTTTTCTAGCAGCAGCAGTCTCCTTTACTAGGTTGCTACTGCATTCTTTCAGTACCTTGTTTTATCATGAACCGTATAGCAAACCTGTTAATGAAATGTTCAATCCTAACGCCTTGGTTTTGAAGGTGTGTTTTTCTAGATAATGAGAGAGTGTAAGCTGTGAGACCATATGGGACTGTTACAAACCAGAGTGCCCTGATGACATTGGTAAAACTGTTTTTCCTCTGGATGCATCCCAAAAATGTCCAGCTCCAGGCATGCAGAGTTAAGAGAAATTCCTAACACATCTTATTAAATCATTTGTTTGAAAAATCCTTATCCAAGAGAGAGAGTTCCTAATTACTAAATTGCTGTGCATTATTTCCCATGTTTATTGACATGGGCGGAATACTATTGTGAGCTGGTAGTAATTGTTTACTTTGCTGTGTGCCATCCCATGGGAGGAATGTATAGAACCTCTCTGCAAGCACTTTTAGACCACATCTGGAGTATTGTGTCCAGTTGTGGTCTCCCTGGTTCAAGATGGACAGGGAAATACCAGAGAGAGTCTAACAGAGGCTACGAAGATGATTAAGGGACTGGAGCCCTGGGGCTATTTAGCCTGGAGAAGAGAAGGCTGAGAGGGCATCTTCTTGTTTACAAATAGCTGAGGGGTGGGTGTCAAGTAGAAGGGGCCAATCTCTTTTTCTTGGTGCTCTGTGATAGGACGAGGGGTAATGGTCACCCGCTGGAACAGAGGAAGTTCCACCTCAATATGAGGAAAACCTTCTTTCCTGTGAGGGTGATGGAGCCCCGGAACAGGCTGCCTAGAGAGGTTGTGGAGTCTCCTTCTCTGGAGACTTTCAAACCCCACCTGGATATGTTCTTGTGTGTCCTGTCCTGGGTGATCCTGCTCTGCAAGTGGGGTCAGACTCAATCACCTCCAGAGGTCCCTTCCAGCCTCTATCATTCTATGATTCTGTGAATTACCAAAGCTGACAGAAGTCTATGATTCGGTTCAATGTGGAGTCTATATTCTGGAGCTTCTGTATTTACAAGTAGTACCATTGTGTTTACTATGAACAGGATATTATTACAGAGCTGATACTGCAGCAAGAAATGCAGAATCGCAAACAATATGTGGACTGTACAATGAGCTTGCCAAGTGCCTTGATTTGAAATAGATTTGAAAAGAAAACCTGTGTGTGGCTGTTCAGATTGAGCTTTCAGCATGGAATCTCTGCACTTCCTTCATGCTGTGAGGCCTATAGTTTAAAAAAAAAAAAAGTAGTTTCCAGAAAAGAGGATTTAATCCTTCAGCCGTACTGTTGCCAGGTATGGTTTTACAGATCTTTAAATTAGACTGTCAGCCATTTTCTAATTGGGTAGGGAGCCTTCCAGAAAAGCAGAAGTATTTAAAAAGATGGGACATAAATTTGCTCTATCAACATAATGTTTAGTGACACCTCTTGATGCTGCTGACAGTTCCTTTTTTTGCAAATGCAGTATAAAAATAGCGGTTGGTCAGTTCTGGAATAAACAATAACACTTCTCAAATGTTAAGAATGTTAACACAAGTGCCTCAACTGAAAATCAGTTATGGTAGTGACATCGGGGTTGGACACGGTGCTTATTCCTATTCCTGCTAGAGTTACTGGGAGACTTGATATTTATTTTACAGATACCAAAGGCTAAATCTGTCATTTTTTTGCCTTTAGTTGAAAATGCCAAGTTTCTAATCAAGCAAATTCTAGGAATGACATTAAATTGTTTAACTGCCCTCTGTACACATGAAATTTCACCCCTTCTTTAAGGAGGTTCTATTTTTACACTGGCATAAATCCTATTTGTTGCAAGCTAGTTATAAACTAATTTGATGTACCCACTTGGAGGTTTATCCAGCTTGAAATAAATAAGTCAAGTTCTGTTTCTGTCATTGAATAGTAACATCTTTTGTGTTGAAGACCTTTTCTTGTATTTGTGGTTAATATCATCCAGTCAGCATTTTATGAGGTGATAAAAAGTGTTTCTGTTCCTATCTGGGGAAAGAACCATAGAATTTTTTTTTCTTTTTTTAATTCTGTTGGAGTTTTCCCTTAAAAAAATTCCCAAGATGTAAAGAGCAAATACGTATCATATTTAAAACACAAAAAAGGTCAGTCAGTAAACCAATTGAAATTAGTATGGATCACCTAATGCAAGGGCAGTTTTAATCTGGCTTTTTTTTCTGATGTGGTAAGTGGTGGAGATGAAGTTGTTCTGCTTTTTATGCTTTTTCCTCTTATTTGGTCATACAATGTAGTATGAGAAGGACCTTTGTTAGTACTCTAAGCTGGCACATAAAGACAAGTAATCATAGTCATGTGATCTGAAATATGCTCTGGGTGACCCTGTCAGAGTAGCATGATGTTCTTCCCATTCAGTTCAGCTTTACCCCTGCTTTCTCCCTTGCATTACCCTCTTTCTCATTCCCAACATCACATCTGCTAAGGCGTGCAGGATGCCGCAAAGTGTTCAGAGGCTGCAGGTGGCTGGTAGAAACAGCCCTTCTGCTGTGTGTACCTCCTGAGGATGACCTGTCTGGGTACTGAGGTGTAGGCTTCCTTAAGCCTAGGATTTTGTTTTCATAATTCATATACTCAATATCTCAAGTACGGGAAATGGGAAATGTGAGTATACACTGGATGGCATAATTCATTCTAGATGTGAAGGCAACCCAAATTTTGTACTATTTAAGCTCTCAACAGGACACTAAAAAATGAAATTATCTTTGTAGTTTGAAGATATCCAGGCTTTATACTTTATTTATGATGAGAGCTAGCCTCTTCAGGGTTTTGTGGTAAGTTGGAAGGAAAGACTGTGTCTGCTTGTACATCACTTGGCTTTTCTGCAGCTTATGTTGCACTGTTGATGTAACATTTCCCGCTAAACTGACTTTACTGAAAATAATGAGATACTTGGTTCTCCATTATGTAATTGGGAAATTTTGAAATATAGGTTTAAATAATATTTTGTATTCTGTATACTACCAATTAACTTATTGAGAAAGGGCCTTGAAGATACAGTCTCTTGTTCCAGTCTTTATGCTAAACTATTAGGCTTATAGGGCTTAAACTATCATTCGATCCTTAGTTCCTCCTGTTTCCATTCTGAGAACAAGAGCTTCAGAAGGAAAACCTCAGCATCAGGTATTCCTTAGAACAAACACTTTTTTTCTTGAGTGAGCCAAGACTGTAAAATGTTGCTGCAGTATCTGTGAAAGCGGTTCTCATCCAAATCACAGCATGCAGGAGTCTGGTATAGATTGACAAGCAGTCTTTATTGACCAGGACTAATAAAATTACTACATGTGAACTATCCCTAAATTCTTTAACAGTTGCATACTAGTTACATTTCTGTAATTAGTTGCCCTGCAACCTACTAAACAAATGTAGTGGTGTGTCTGTAGATGAGTGATAAGAGATGAACTGAATTTTAACTCTAGCGTTGACTGTATAAAAAAGTATGTGAAAAGTTACAAAAGGAAGTCAGGACTATTAAGGATATTACGAATGAATCTATCACTGACATTCTCTTGAACCTTTCTGAGCAAGCTAGTTACATGTTAACATTCTTTGTTGACAGATACTTATTCCATCAGGATACTGCTAGTAGTATATTTATTTGGAGGTTATTGTCTCTTCAGCTTTAGTTAAAGTCAGCATCCCGTGTTCACCAGGCTGAACAGCTGTGAAGACCATTGCTTTGCTTCTGTATAAGTTCCTGTGATCATGAAAGCAGGAGTTAATTTCACATGGAAAATATAGTAGTGGTTTGAAAGAGGAAGTTCTTGTTGTTGATCAGGTGTCACCTGTAGGTTTGTGTGTTCAGAACAGTAATATGTTACCAGGATGCAGAAATGAGCTTCCTCTTAAATGAAAAAAAAAAAACCAAAACCCACCAAACCAAAAAAGATTGGACAAAATTTTTCCTATTTATTTGCTATTGAAAAAAAAGGCAAGTTCATACTAAATTGAGCTTCGGAGAACAATTAAGATGCTTTAACTCTCTGGAATTACATGGTATGCAAAAGAAAGGGAAATTATTTCCCCATTCTCAAGGCATTTCTTTTTGTAATATTTATGTGCCTTTAGACTGTGTAGCATATGAAGAGTATACATTACATGGAAGCCTTTCCTTTTCAGTGGGTAGTTTTGGTAACTGAATCAGCAAACACACATTTTCACAGTAGTCTGGTTCTTCTTGCAACTTCTCCTGGGTTTGAGGAGCATGAGGCTGGTGACTCGAATGGGTGGTGCATCCATAGTGCTGTGTCTGCTTAAAAGAGATTTCTCTTTCTGCTTTGTCTCAAACCTTCTTTAGTTAATTCTGGCTTTATCTATGCCATTACTACTAGCCCAGTGCTTTTTTTCTTAGGATCTGTTGTGATTTGATATGCTTCATTTTCCTTCCTTACCTAAAACATAAAGGATTAATAATGCTGCCTCTTAATTTCCATTTTTCTTCTTAGTTCATCTCCCAACACCTTTTTTTATTCCAAGTTCTGTATCTTCTCAAAAGAGATGCATTAAAATTGTTTTGCTTTTATGTAACCACTATGTGAAAGTTTGCTGTTTGTGTCTTAAACCAAAATAAGACGAACACAACTGTTGTTATAATGGTGTGTATTGTATAACTGAGAGAATGAATAACCTTTTCCTTGCATAAATATCATAATTGTGTACATAATACAGCAGGAAATGTACTATTAAGTCCCTGACTTCATAAGATAGACACCAAAACTTTGTGTAATGCGACTTCTGATAATTTAGCATGAATGAACTTTTAAAACAGATACTTCATTCCTTGTGAAGATATATGTAGACATGTTCTCTCCTGGTTTTTTGTTTTTTTTTTTTTCCCCTCCAATGTCACATTATTTCAGGAATTTTTCATCCTACTTCTCAAGAATGTAACTTTTTATGCAAATGTAACATGACAATTTCTTATGGTAGTGGACAAAAGTAGCAAAATGACATGCTAACTTCCTTGAAGGGTGTTATTTTCTGTATTTCTATTTAGCTAAGACAGCTTGACAGTTAAAAATCTAATCTTCTTTGACTTGTAGATTCAAGATGCTGCAAGTCAAGGCTTGAAATTTGTTGGAATTATACCTCACTACCATTCCCAAAAGAACTGTCTTGTCAGTGCCTCCGTGACACCCACCAGTAACAACTCTGTGCAATCAAGAGATAATAAAAATGTTTCAAATTACCCCGAAGATCATGCTTCACTGGATGGTGAGAAAATAGATGGCATTAATGGATGCAATACTCCAGCACCAAGTGAGGAGAGTGCTGGCCAGTGTGCCACATCAAGGGAGGGCTGGAGAGGTGAAGGACAGGCTACTGAAGAGCCAAATCTCAAATCTGTGAAGGGAGATGAGGACCAGTTTCAACATGCAAACACAGTTTTAACAGAAGCAGCAGACAAACTGAATGGACTTGCAGAGAATGAAACGCCAGCGCGGTGCTTAAAACCACTTACTGGCAGTAAGTATCGTAGTGACCTCATACATAAAAGCCAAGTTATAACTGCCTCAATTATGTTCGCAGCTCCTTGGAGGGGTGGGGATGCGGGGAGGACCTTACTACTGTAATAAGTGAAGAAAAGATGCATCAAATGAGCCACTTAACTTGATTTCAGCATGGTTACGCAGTTCTCCATGACTGAGTGTAAGTCAGATGGCAAATGAAGAGATGATGTAAGTGGGGTCAATTTTGTTATGGCCAGTTTGAGTGTAGAAACTTATTTTTGTCTGCTCTCAACTGAATTGGTTCATTTCTGTATTTGTTGCAATACTTTAAGAGCTCTTGATCTTTGTATCCTTTTTGTCTGTTTTAATAAAAAATCCCTGCTAATCTGCCTGACAAGGTTTTGCAGCAATAGAGGGAATGTCACAAAGTCTTGTCACAGGTAGCCCCTTTGTAGCAGGTGAACAGATAGCTAAAATTAAACCACATCAGGAAGAGCAGGAATATACATGGTCTGGACTCTGAAGTCTCCCCAGTCAGGCTGGGGTCAATGCTACAGTCAGAGCTGTAATTACTGGAGAGCAGCAGTCACTTTTGCTAGCGGCTCAAGTTTGCTAATGCATAATAAAGATCCTTTTGATAGTGGTGCTTCTAGTAATTTGCCTTCCAATTCTTATTTTTTGGTAAGATTATTCTTCATATATGAGTTTTCTTCCGTTCATTTCTTTGATGTGTTTCTCCTCAGGCATGCTTTCCACTTTTAAATGTTATTTGATGCCATCAAAACACAAAAGCCCTAGCTGAGGTCTCAAAATACCCTCCTTACGGTGTTTGTTGCTTAGAATTTACTTAAGTAGTTAATTTTAGTCCAAAATAGGTTGTGGACCACAGAAATTTAGAAAGTGAAAGGTCATCGGAAGAAAACATTCTTGCCCCATTTCCAGTTTAAACCTCAAAGTATTTTTCTTTCTTATATTTGCTTAAATCCTAGCAAACAGTGTGTACACTCATTTCTCTTGCCACTTTGCTTACTGTCCTTGCACACTACAAATCTATGTGAGGAAATTCCATCTGCATTCCTTTCAGCTGGTACTGTCCTTGACTTTCATTTATCCCCATTCTTTATGTGTTACATAGATTCAGTAAAACAATTCTACCCCTTTGGGAATTTTGTGTATAGGACCGAGAATGACTTTGCATTGTACTCTCCTTGGACTGATGTCTTAGTTTTCCTTGTTCTTTAGTGTAATTACCTTTTTGCCATCAGTGTTGGATCACACTGTAGTAAACTTTCACCATACTTTCTGCAGTTCTTGGGTAAGGGGGCACCCAGATGCAGTCAAAGCATTGTTATTATTTGAATATTTTGTTCTGGTTTACACTAGAATCTTACATATTATTAAACCTCTTTTAGTTTTATAGTTCTAAATTAGTTATTCCCAAGTCTAATCTAACCAGTTCTTTCTCTTTTTCTGTACGCTGCCTTTGAGAGAGTTAACCTGGCAAGTTTAATCATCTTTTCAATGCTATTCTCCATGCTGAGCAGTGAAAATCTTTTTCTACAAGAAACCATGTCCTTAATATTTCTGAGTAGTGTGAAGCTTATCACCTGCAGTCTTGCCAGCTGCTGTCTGTAACACCCCCAGCATTTTATTGCAGCTGCTGATTTGCCAGATAAGAGCTTTATCTTTTTTATAATAAGGGTTTATTTCAAAAATGCATTTAGTTTCCTTATCTGTGTTTCTTTCTCTGCTTTTTTGGCTCTATTTATTTCTTTCTCATACATTTTTTTAAATTGGTGAGTTATGCAAATACTTTTCCATGACTGAAGGTCTGAGGAGGAAGTTTTATGTAACAGCTCACCTATATAGTAGGATTTTCCCAGATCTATTGCCTGTACAACATTGCTGATTTCTTTATTACTCTTGTATGTATTTTTGCTATTGCAGCACTCCCTTTTCCTGCCATGGAAAATGTATCAGTCTTTGGCACAAATTCCCCATCCTTCCTTGGGAACGTGAAGACAGAAAGCATCAGGTGTTTGTTCTTTTTCCAGTTAGCCTACTTATTCCATAGGAAGTTACCACTCTTGAACTTCTTGTTCCCTACATAAAACTTCAGAAAAAAATTGTAATATTTGTGGAATCTTATTTTTGTTCTTTACTTTAAGTTTTATACTATTCAAGCGTTATTTTTATAACACTTGTATAGTATAAAATAGTATAAAAAGCTCTGTCATTTTTTTTCTGTATGTTTGGTAGTGCTTATTCACTTTCCCTTTTATTAAAGAGCTCTTCAAAGCAGTGTTGAAAATTATTTGCCTGTGAACAAGGCACATATATTCCAAGGGTATGTCCAAAATTACTGCCTTACCTAAAACCTAACTGAAGTTATCTCTGCCTGTGCTTGAGCAGTCAGGCTTACTGGTGAAAACAAGTCAATAGTGACTAGAACAATGGTTACGACTGGTGTAGTATATACTCAATAATAAACCAAGTCTTAAATGCATGTTTTCAACAGCCCAGTGTCAAATCCAAATTATCATCTCTATCAGCTTTCATGGATTGTTAGTATTATGTCTTAATACGTACCAGCAAGATCTCCATTTGCAACTTGAGTCTGTTTTGGGGGTCAGTATCAAAATGATCATAGAAGTTTTCTGTAAATGTTCTTTTGAGTTAAGATTATAATAATTTTGGGTTTTTTTCTAAACAAGTGGTAAACAGCAAGAATATTCATATTAATTTATTCCTTTTTACTCTACTTGAATCATGGTTTATGTCTGAGATCATTAGGTCTCTTTTTTATTTTGGTTGTATCATGAGCTTCCTGCTGTCTTCTTCAAGTGCTGCCAGCCTATCCCTGAGCATCTCCCTTCTAACTGTCTTTTTCAATGTAGGCACTACTTAGTGACATTCAATAGAGAGCAGTCTTAAAATTTCTCTTGACGTCTCTTTCTTTGCTTAAATAATTGAGGTTAGAATATAGTAACTTGGAGACAAGAGGAGCTTATCGAATGAGTGATTCCTTATACATTGAATGATTCCTTTTACATTAATTTGTAATGTGATTACATTACAAATGTAATAGTCTTGAAGTTTTTGAAGTCGACAAGTGTAGCCTATGAAATCTATTACACCCTCACCTTGGAAGGAATAACACCATGCACTAGTACTGGTTAGGGGTTGACCTGCTGGAAGGCAGCTCTGTGGAGAAGGACCCTGGAGTCACAATGGACAGTAAGTTATCCATGGGACAGCAATGTGCCCTTGTGGCCAAGAAGGCCAATGGTATCTTTGGGTTGCATAAAGAACAGTGTGTCCAGGAGGTTGAGAGAGGTTCTCCTGCCCCTCTACTCTGCCCTAGTGAGACCACACCTCTGGAGTATTGTGTTCAGTTCTTGTCTCCCTCGTTCAGGATGGAGAGGGAAATACTAGAAAGAATCCAACAAAGGGCTACAAGGATGATAAATGAACTTGAACATCTCTCTTTTGAGGAAAGGCTGAGAGCCCTGGGCTGTTTAGCTTGGAGAAGAGAAGGCTGAGAGGGCATCTTCTTAATGTTTACAAATAGCTGAAGGGTGGGTGTCAAGTAGAAGGGGCCAATCTCTTTTTCTTGGTGCTCTGTGATAGGACAAGGGGTAATGGTCACCCGCTGGAACAGAGGAAGTTCCACCTCAATATGAGGAAAACCTTCTTTCCTGTGAGGGTGATGGAGCCCCGGAACAGGCTGCCTAGAGAGGTTGTGGAGTTGCCTTCAAAACTTTCAAAAGAGACTTTCAAACCCCACCTGGATACGTTCTTGTGTGTCCTGTCCTGGGTGATCCTGCTCTGCAAGTGGGGTTGGACTCAGTCATTTCCAGAGGTCCCTCCCAATCTCTACCATTCTATGATTCTATGATTCTAATTTATTTTGGGTGAATATTTTGCATATAGAAAGTCAATAGAAATGTTACCATTGATTTTCATGTCCATTAATAAATAGGGTCTAAATAATGTCTAAAATTTTTTATTGGTAATGATATTGATGGTTGTACCCTTCCAAGAATTTGGAAGATGTATCTGCTCTTAAAGTTGCTTTCAATTTAGTGCTGTGAAAGTTCAGCTTTGCAGTCAACAATGCCTTTTTTGTGATGGTAAGCCTACATTATCTGGTCCTATGATATACTAGAGGTGATACAGAGCAGAGTCTAGAAAATGTTCTCATTTGTAAGACCCTTCTGAATTCCCCTTTCAAAATTCATTTGCTGTTGTGTTAGTGTCTCACCTTGGCTCAGACCCAAAGTAAATCACCGAACTAGCTATCATCATCTCTACGTTAACGATTCATTGCATTTTCTTTAGATGAGACTACAACTTTCTGGTTTCCTGACATTGTATCATCAAAACAAAGTTGTTTAATGGCCATGAATGCAGTTCCTTCCAAATTTGCAGTAAGGTTCAGTGTTTGAACTGTCCTCAGTGTCACAGCCCTTTTAACAACTCATGCAGTAGAAAAATGAAGGTACTCCAGGCATTAATTTTTCACAGTTTGTGGAGTATGTTTTCCTATGTTGGTTTACACTGATAATGCCAGTAGGGCAGTTGTGTGTTAGCAGTACTCAGGTGTGACTGGTTTTATATGTTGTTTTATCAATGGTGAATCCATTATTAGTAACAAGTATTTTAAGAGCAATCAAAATATCGTATTGGGTTTTGAAACCCTACTGTGTTGGACACTGCAGAAATGTATTAAAACAACCCAACATCCCAAAGTATTTTTTGCACTTGCACAGTGTAATCAGGCGAGGGCAGTGAGTCACAGATTGTTTTAGCTGAAATACTATGATACTGTTGTTGCATTATTTCATTTTTTACTTTTTGGTAGAAACAGAGATCTTCGCTCTCTTCAACAAGCCAAAAAGCCCACAAAGATGCAGCCAGTATTATACAGTGACTATCCCTATGAGGATCTCCAGGAATGGGCAGACTGTCAACAGTTTAGAAGCAAATTGGCTGGAGCACATGACAGATCACTTCAGGAAAGGAGGCTCATTGGTAAACGCCATCTTCAGCCTTGGAATGGTAAATGGTATGGAAATTACAGAAAGCATTACACTGTGATTATTTTCCTTTATTCTCTAATAGAGGTCATTATCTTTGAAGAGAATACATTTGGGAGGTGCTTTAATATAGGCTTGGGTCAGATTTGTTTTAGATCAGCCTATTTTAGTGAAATGGAATGAAAGCTCAGGAAATATTTTGGCATGTGAATAAGGAAAACAGATCATATATTGTATTTTATAAACATACTAGAGATGATCTTGTAATTGCAGAAGTATAGAGTTAATAAACAGTACCACATAAAGTGAATTAAACTAATAAGATTGTAAAGCAGATTGCATAAATGGAGGAGTGGTTTTCCTCTTAGCTGCCCAGCCACACACTGCATCTGGGTCAGATTGCAGGTCAGTGTAAGGACCTCTCCAGATTCATCTGACCAACATGCAGTCAGTTACTCCCAGTCCTTTCAGAAACCTTTTCTACCTCGATGGCACAATGTTTTACAAAATTGTCTTCTATGTTTGTTTCATCCTAAGTAGTGTGTTTGTATGAGTGATGGATAAATGCTGGTCTTAATTTTCAAAGAGAAGATTTAAAAAACCATTTTGCTTGTTGTGAAAACGTGGCACTGAGTCCAGCTTAATGCTGTAGCCAGTCTCTACTATACTCATGGACACCACATCTTTGAAGACAAGTCTGCTATACAAAGACAGACTTTGGTGCCTAGTGGGGATCTGAGAGACTTAACCAAGGGACCATGAGGAAAAAAACCATGGGAAGTACTTGAACATAAAAATATTGATGTTACAGCCAAATTCATTTTACTGGAAAATTACATGACTAATATACTTCATGGTTAACATGCTTGTGGCTGAAGCTTTCATCTAGTTCTGGTGTGTTTTGCATTCTTCAAAAGGAGTGTGGTAACCCACAGATTTGGCATTGCTATTGAAATTAGTGGATTTATGCCTCAAAATTATAGGGGAACTGCCTCCAGAGCATCTTCTTCCCATTTTGCTGTTGGTCAGAATTCCAGGACCCGTGATAAAACAAACAGTAATATGAATCAGTTCTGGTAAAAATCAATCAGGAAGTTAACAGTCAATCCTAATTTTTCATTTTGCAAGCAAATAGCAAAAAAAAGAAGGTCTAAAGTTCAGCTGATGGAATGCTTTCACACAGCTTCCTGGAAAGCCTTGTAATTGCTAGTTAACTTAAAAACAAATGGTCATTTACTTTACGTGTATAAATTGCAGCTCATAGATGCAAACCTAATTGGCTCTATCAGGCACAGTGTTTTCTTTAATAAAAACTGCTTATCAGTGCACTCTAAAATGCGTTAAACACAGCATTTTTTCTGTTATTTAAACTTATAAAGTTCATTTACATAACAGAGGCCTAGGGGAAGTTCATGTACTTGGATACCAGCACGAGGAGTGCTGGATAACTGCCCACGGACATAGATAAAGCAGGCTTGAATGATGACAGTGAAGTGTCAATGCAAACAGTACAGTCAATTATGTAAAAGTGGACAGATTCCAGATTAAGTTAGATTAGAGATTGTAGCTGAACAATTAATAAACATTTTTAGTAGTAATTTGCAGTTACAGGAAAAACAGGTTTAGAAGTAAAAAAGCTCAACTGAGGTTTCTAAAAGTGTATTAATTAGAACAGCTACCTTTTAAAACACTGTGAACATGCCCATGCTATTAGAAGAACATTTGCTAAGAACATCTGTTAAGTTGCTATCAGTTGCAGTTAAATGTTTATGATTTAAATCCTAAAATTTTCCTATGCTGCAGAGAAATGCAACAGCTTTTTCACTCATACGCCAGCCAGTATGAAACAACCCAGGATAGGGAGGAGGGAAGAAAGAGAGGACTGTGGGCTTCTCAGCTCCTTACTTTTTTTCTAGTCTTTTATGGCAGCCTATCCAGCTCTTCGTAGCTGGTCTCCTTATCCACTGATTAGTCCTCTTCCAAATTAGGGTAATATTAGCATACTTTCTTTAATTGGTTATACCACATTTCTTTGTGTGGGGGCTGGTTTTCTCTTTGGCTTAAAGTATAATTTCACCATTTTGCTTATTAGACTTAAAAGCAGGGTTATTATCTTCTTTTCCCCCTTGTCCTTGGAATGCCCAATGAAGTGAAGATTTCCAGATTGTCAGTACTCATAAATCTGTTTCTTCCTTCTGTCAACAATTTAATAATTAGTCTTGAGAAGAGTTTTAAAGTTCACCGATAGCAATTGTTTCTTTTGCTTATTGTACCAGATAATTATAAACAGAATGTAACACAATTGCAAATTACAATATATAAACCACGCAGAGTTACACCATATATTAAATGTATTCAGATTTTGCTAG
Organism: Ceryle rudis; assembly: GCA_033439905.1. Taxonomy (NCBI): domain Eukaryota; kingdom Metazoa; phylum Chordata; class Aves; order Coraciiformes; family Cerylidae; genus Ceryle; species Ceryle rudis. The sequence continues at coordinate 20,511 of JAAGNO010031110.1, forward strand.
TGAGTTAGAAACAGCAGCTTCTTGAGTGTTCTTACGTTGACAAACAGCAGTTATTTACATTTGGAGTTCAGTTACTTGCTGATGTTTTTCATCCAACTCATGTCATTGATAATTCTGCCTGTAGTCCTGGGTGTAAACTGATCCTGCCTAGTGATGTAATGTGATCATAGGACTTCACCCTTGCCCTCTTCTAGTGAGAAGTAGAGACCGTAGCAGCAAGCTACAGATTAATACCATTGCAAATGGAAAGGATGTAACAGGTGGGGTCTCCTCCTTTCCTATAACATCGTCTTTAATCAGTGAGAGAAGGGAGGAAGAGTCGAAGCTAAGTTTATATTTTGATCCCTTAAAAGAGTAATCGCAAGCCTGCTCATCTTTTGTTGTTTTGAACTGTAGGTCTTTAAATGCCTGGCATTCTTGTGTTTGTTTTAGCATTCTGTCTGGGAGTTTCCTGACTTTCAAACTTAGAATAGGCCAGCCAGCCAACCATCAAACATTGACTGTACTTAAGACAAAGCAAATGTCTTGATATGAGTTATAAAATATAAAATAATATATAAAATATAAGTTGCTTGGAGGAGGAAAGAAGTTGGGTTTTTAGAGGCTAAGATCGATTGTCTCTGTTAGATTTGCACTGCCTCTGACAAAGATGAACCAGGGATACATTTGGCCATTTATAGTCACTTTATTCACTGAAGTTCCTGGGATTTTTATCATCCATATGAAATTATTTTCTCTGCATGTACTGAAGGTGAAAAGATTCAGGAGGAGGGAGGAATATAAATAGGAAGCAAAGGCCAACATTCAGGTCACATGCCACATAAAACCACAGATAGGCTAGTTTTCCTCATTGAGAATAACAGCAGCCTAAAGGTTAGGTTCCTGCATAAGGGAGATTTGTAGTTCAAAGACAGCAAGGAGAAAATTGTTGCCCACTAGGAAAGCTGTCATGGTAAAGTAAGAAATCTTTCCTCATATACTTCTTGTAAATCAGAAGCAAGAACATCAAAATAGCTTTTTGTCAACCAAGCTACATCAAATATTTATACAACTCAGTGAAAATAGCTTTTTGTACACAGTAGGACACCTTAATAAAAAATGCAGTGGTAATGGAACATTTCCAGAGGAAGGGCAGTGATTGTAACCTTTCCATGCAGAGCTTTCTGTTTAAGAAAGAGTGAAGTTTGTCAGTTAAAAGTAGATATTAGGAAATGATACCACAAACAGCAAAGTCAAAAGGGTTTGTTTTATTGGCATTCCTTACCACCCTATTGCAAATGAACCAATGTTTGAAATTACTAAAGACCTTTTTAATGTAGGCTAAGTTCCAGGAGCTAAATCTTATTAAACAAGAGATTGCCAAAAAAGAATACAACTGCTACATCAGAATCAGGAAATACCTCACATGAGAAACAGTGGAAACTGGAAAGACCAACTCACCATCTAAAGCTTTATGTGGCTGATCTTTGTAGACAGGTTAGGTAAGATTTAGCTGAATAAATGTAGCATCTTCCCCGCAGGTATCTGCATAGGAGTTGTCACCCAAAAATGCCATTATAACCAATGGAGATCTAGGTCTAGACCAGTATAGTCAGTAGGATTTGTGTTGTGATCCACCTCATCCTACATCAGATATGTAAAAGAGGGCAGAGAGGTTGGAGTGCATGATTTAATGATAGCAGCCCTAAATAAGACTGAGATACTATCACTGCCTCCTTTGCCTTAGTCTTCAATGACACAGTTTTCCAGGCCTCTGAGCTTCGAGGCAATGTTCAAGCAGGTGCAGGACTAGCAGCAGTGGATGATGGTCACGACAGGGATTGCTTGGGTTCCTGAGACCAAATGGTCTACATCCAAGCATGCAGCATCACTCTGTTGAAAAGACACCAGTGTGCATCAGCTTTCTATCATTTTCCCTCTTCCAGTTTTTTCATTTTATACAGGTTTCTTTCCTGGCCAAAAAATTAATGGATCCTAGGATTGACTGGATGTAGCATTCAGCTGTAATCATTGTACATCCAACAGTGAAGTCATAGAATCATTTAGGTTGGAAAAGACCTTCAGGACCATTGAGTTCAACCATAAACCTAACACTGCCAAGTTTATCTGCTGCCTGTAGGGTCTCACGAGCTCAGCTGTTAGCTTCTAAATCATTACATATGTGCCATAATGTTCACATGTGTGGAAGCTGTGAACTGCATGAGTGGAATGCGCAGCAGAGTGGAACATAAAGGATGATTTACGAGTGAGCGTAAACACACGCATGCTGATTGTGTTTTGATCGCTTATTAATTAACTGGCAAACACGTGGGATGAGCTCAAGCTGCAGTTGTGGCAACAGTGCGACACTGAATTTCATTAAGAGAATTCACGATACAGGAGCAGTACACCAATGCTTTCTGGCACGGTCTGGATGTCTGTGTCTGGTAGGAGGGATCTGTGGGTTTCTACTTGCAGCCTAAGTGCTGTCCTGTCATCCCTGCTTTGGAAAATTAAAGGGTTATTGGTACATCCTAGAATAGATTTGGGTATGGTTTTGGGTGTTGGAATGTGACATACTGCACAGAAGTTGAGTTGGTTCCTGCTTTGAAATGTAGGGTCTAACAAAGTGCCATTTCTGAATGAAATACGATAATTAAGTTTTGTACCCATGTGTTTTCTAACACGTATCCCAGCTATTTAGTGATTTGGCCTGGTAATACACAACAAAAATGCCTGTTCTGCTCACTTGGATGAGAAATCTGTCTTGATGACAGGGTTTACTGCTTTGTAGTCCAGCTCTTCTTCCTTGGAGCAGTGTGTAATACTGGCTTGCTGTGATGGTGAGGTCTCTTTGTCTCTCTTTATTCTAAACGGAATTACAGGAAACCTGCCTGACAGTGTGAAAGTAGACAGTGTATTTTTCTGCTTCTTTGAGTCTCCCAGCAGAACCCCGTGGAGTGTCCCTAGTAAGTGGTTTACAACTTTGTTCCTTCACAGCTGAACTAAAAAAAGTACAGTGTGTTAGTTTAGGTACAAGTATTTGCATCTGCTTACTTACAGCTCAATGGCTTGATTGAATCGGCAGCAAGAGAGTAGTGGACTGTGCAAATAGAAGCAAGGGGGTGTGCAAATGCTTGACACCTGCACCAACAGTCTTGCTACAGCGTTTGTAGATGTAAGCCTTCAACTGTAGGAGTCTGGTTTGTTGTGGGAAAAGCCCACAACATATTTATTATTTCCAGACGATAAATTGAATTTAGATCATATAATGACATCAGAAGCTGTTGACTGAGAGTCTGTCTGCAAGAGGTAAGAAGCCTCTTAATCCTCTTTTCTGCCTCCTTTATGAAGATTGGTTGAGTTACATACACATTTTCTCTTGTAGGCAGCGATGCCTTCCCACTGGCATTTCTTGACCTTGTAACATCCACCAGGGAAAGCAGGAAGACCTGGTGAAACAGCTAAGCAGACTTACCCAGAAGTCTGTCTTGTCAAAACAAGAATCTCTTGGTTTAGCATGTGTGGTTGCATTTCAAAAGCCTATATCATACCAGTGCAAGGAATATAGTTTTCCTAAAAAATTTAGAGAAATGTCATGCAAAATCCAGCATTTGGGGAGGGGATGAACAAGGTCTTTATAATCAGTCGTACAAGGTAAATGCATTATTTAAACTGCAAAGGCTGAAAAACATGCTTTGTGACAATGTGAGAGTTTTATGTGTTCACAGAGAGTTTAGTACTGCTTATTTACAGGTTTTCTAAATATAATTCTATTGCTTCATAATTTATCTTATTTTAGCAAAGGAAAGTAAGTTTTTTTCAGTTATTCTGATTCTGTTCTGTCATGGAGCTGACAGAACTTGAGTTCTTGCATATAGGAGTGATTGCTGAATATCGTGTATATGGCTAAGCTGAAGAAGAAGGTGCTGCTCAAGTAACTTTAATGGTATGTGTTGTCTTAAAAAAGGCTGAACGTGTTGGGAATACAAATGAGAATAGCCAGCCACTAAGCCAGATGGTCAAAATGCCTTCATAAATTGATTAAATAGTTATGAATGTATCTTTTCTTTCACACTATTCAGATATGCCAGATCATCCTTAGTCCATGTAGATAGATCACTGTAACTGCAACGTCTAATCCATATGCAGGGTTCTGACTTGTGTGGATGAATGAGTGTAGTCATTAATATCAATGTACCTTCAAAAGCCCTGGAAAAGTTGACATAATGCATAATACATAGTCTTTAGCCCCCGAAGTGTGTGTATAACTTCAGGTAGGTGAGCAGTACTGCAAAACTGAGAACTGAATCAATTTTACCTGCTCAAAATGGGAGAGCTGTGTTTTTTGAAGACAAACTCTGGAATAACAGAGTGGAAAGTGAAGTTTGCTATTAGAAAGTAGGATTGCTCTTAAAAACTGCTAGAGATATTAGTCTCATTCATTTAATAGAGCTGGACTACCAGAAGAAGGTCTATGCACTTTTTTATTAACGTCCTTTGAAGAACTCGTTACTGATAAATGCCTCAGTACACATAGGGTGCTTTCCATAAAGCTTACAGATAACCCCGTGTTTTCACAGATTCTTTACATGGGACAATGGATGGAGTATTTCTCTTTGAAGATGTTGCTGTGGAAGACAATAAAACCATGCAGGGCTATGATGCAATTGTTGTAGAGCAGTGGACTGTCCTGAAGGTAGGTATACAGTTTTTCTGCTTTGAATTTTTTTTTTTCCTCCCGTAAATCAAAATACACCAAGACTGTGAGGCAGACTCTCACATACTGATCTGTGCTTTAGCAGTACCAGACAGGCAACTGAAGGAAGGGGATGCTACATGCCAATAATGCCAGCTAACCACAATCTAGGTTTGCATGATGCACTGTTGATTTTGATGATCTCCGAGCTGTGTTGGGGGAGTAGGAAATGTGGGTGACGGTGAGCAATGAAACTCGTGGCTGTCTGCCCCAAAAATACAGATGTTTCCTACATTAACTGTAAAGAGGATCTCCACTGGTTGTCAGGGCAACATGATCACATGTTGCGGCCCTTTAGGTAGGCTTAGCTGCAGTAGGATTGCACAGATAGCTGCATTTGCTTCTGTCTGACCTCTTTCATATGCTGAAAGAACTATATGTTCTTGATAGATCCCTATAAAAAACTGTGTGCCACAGATAATTCGTAGAATGGCTTTTTATGGATTCCAGTGCACACTCAGATCAGTAGAAACACTGTTTAGATCAGATCAGTCAGTACCAATCTTCCACAGATTTGCTACAGATAGGTATTCAAAAAGCTGGGCTTAAAATTCTTTGTGACTTGAAGCAAAAAGATCATGGGGGAGTAGAAGATACATACCATTGCGTAACTCTTAGAATATTTTTTGTTTATTTGATTACTCTGGTCTGCCAGAAATAGGTGTTATGTATCTACAAAGGAAATGCCTGATCTTTTCACTTGGGATGTGTTGCAAATGGTATAAAATCCCATGACAGACAAACAAGGCACACATGTGCTAAAGGGATGGATTAGGGGAAAATGGGACAGATGCTAGGCTGAAGGGGTAAAATTCCAGGAGACTAGAGTTAAGAGTTTCATTATTAGATGATGACTTTGTAGTGTAGCAAGAAATGGCTGTATAATAATGGCTAGAAGCTTCTTGAAGAACATTGTAATGCATTAATGGTCAGTTTTTCTTGTGCTAATGGGCATCTGAACAAACAATACCTGTATTTCATTTGACGTTATTTCAGTTGTCACAGACTTGACTATAAGTTCTTTGTTCATTTTTAGGGTGCAGTTGTGGTGTTGCCACTTGGGAACAAGGTTTTGGGATAATGACAGATTATTCCTTGAGTGCATTAGGTCAGTGCTGATCAAGAAGGCAAATGTTAAGAAGCTTTAATGTTAACCATATGTTAAAAACTGTTAGGAAAGGAATAGAGGGTGAAGCAGCAAGCATATACCGCAACATACTACTGTATAAACTGTGTATTCTTTTGGCACCTTATTTCAGAAGGTTATGTTAGCACTGTAAGTACAGACAGCTTTTCTATTAGGAAGATTTTACATGGTGTGTTTGTCCTTTCAGCCTAGAAAAGAGGACTGCAGGGAATGGAATAGGTAGAGGTCTCCTAAATCATGGGAGGCACGTCAATAGTGATCTCTTCCAGTATAAGCACAAGGGTTGTCAAATGGCACTATCTGGGGCCAAGTGCAAAAAAAACCCCAAAAGACAAACACACACACACACAAAAAACCAAGACCAAATAAACCAAAACAACACACACACAAACACACACACACACACACACACACACACACACACACAACCAACCAAACAAACAAAAAAATCAACAAAAAACAACCAACCAACAACAAAAAAACCAACTCCCAAAAGACAACCAAACAACCCTCCCCACAAAAAAAACCCCCAAACCAAACACCCCCCCCCCCCCCCCAAACCAACAAAAAAACAACCAAAGCAAAAAAAGACACCCAAAACCCAGACAACAAAACTCCCAAACGTACAAATACAGTTGGGTTGGCTATCTCAGTGAGGATGATACTAGCCTGAGCATCAGGGTGAAAGCAGGGAATAACATTGCAGAAGACTGTGGTCTGGTTTTGTACCAGGGTTGATCTAAACCATTTTGAGTTTTTTGCTGTCCAAAGGTACCTCTCTTGTCTAGACCCTTGTGTTACATCCATCAACCTGTGTCAGTCAAGATTTACAGACGTGTATCTCTGAGTGGTTTCTTTGCTGCTTGCCTTTGCATAGTCTGCCAGAGTGATTTTGAGTGATGTAGATATTCTCCCACATTTTCTTCTGGTTTGCTTTTCAGCAGCATGTGGTTTTCTCATTCTCTCCGCATGCTCTTTTCCTCCTTTTTCAAATCGTGTAATTTTTAAGACAATTCTTCATTTTTTTTTACCCACTTCATCTCAAAGAAAGTAACAAGTTTAATGTTGTGAATGGTATATACTGCAGTGGATACCTGAATTGTTTGCCTAATGTTCTGATCTCATTTTGACCTGACAAATTTTCTCATTTTGTTCTTTGCACTCTTTGCAGCTAGGATTTTACCTGCACTCTGTGTGTTGTAAAGTGTTCTGGCCTGTCCCTTCCCCAGCCCCTGGTACCAGCACAGCTAGTTGGCAGGTTTTGTCCTTGCCAGTCCTCTGCAAGTATTACGCTTGGTCTTGGAGGGAAAGAGCTGCAAGTAGCACCCCACCATAGCTAGACTGCACACTCAGTGGTATTTTGTTCTTGCTCTTTTTTCATATTTAAATCCAAGTAATCATACATGTATCTCTTCAATCTTTCATTTCCTCAGTCTCTCTTTAACTGGCCTGCAACACCGTGATTTGCAATGGCAACTGATAAGCAATATCCTGATTCCTACATCTTCTTTACTCCCAGCTCTCCCCACTATCATGACCACTCTTGCCAAGCCTAGCTTAATGAGAAAATTCCTTTGCTGCTTCTCTTTTGCATTTTCTTGTTTCTGTCTGTATTTCAGAAATTATTGTTCCTATTATCTATGAATTTAATTTTTTCTTGTTACGTCTAATGCCTGGATGGTCTTGTGTTGTTACAAATCCCCATGCAGAAGAATATCTGAAAAATTAACTGCTCTATCATGGACAGGTACTTAAAAAGGGACCTTTGCTATTTTGTCAAGTGACTTCTGTTTGCAGGACTTCTAAAAATGGGAACTAAGTGTTAGTTCTCGGGTACAGAGGCAAGTTTTACTTGGCACAAATATTTTTTGTGCTTGTTTAAATCACAGTTGTACTTGTTGCTTTTTGGCAGATGCTGTCTCAGTTACTTCCATTGCAGTTTGCTCACCAAGATGTCTTGAAGGGTCTGAACCTGAATTCTTTTAGGCTTCCAATCATTTGTCTATGCTCCTGGTAGAAAGCCTTTAGTCAGTCTCTCAAACCAGGCAGATGGGCAAAGCAAGGCAATTTCTATGTTCATTCAGCTTGTGTGAATATGGTGCTTATGGATATAGTTATTTGTGGTTTAGCTACATCATAAATTTTGCAAAGAACAAATTTTTCTCATTTTTATTAACCTGTTATTAGTGGAATGTTGTATTTCTTTAGACCAACATCAGCATTTTGTTAACTTCAGTTAACACAGCTATTTTGTTGGTCATTTTGTTAAAAATCACTGTTTTCAATGAAACTGCATCAGATTTGAACCTGATTCTGTGTGTTCAACTATGGTCTGAGAGATGTTCAGCACCTACAAACTAGTGTGAGTCTGAGCTGAAAATATAATTAGATACTGATTCTGATATATATTCTCTGGGTTGTTTTTTTTGGAGTAGAGGCCATATTTGGGTGATCCATTTGATTCATTTTGTCCTCTTACTTTCCCATTTCCCTGCTGCTTTAACATGGTTCTCAAAAATTAACATAACTGTCAAAAATCCATGAAGTGTACTAAAAAGACAGCCTTTTCCTAGGTCTTCTAAATATGTAACTCTTGAAAGGACAATTGCATTGACTTAATTCCCCCTTTATCTCTCACTATTTACTAATAACTTTGTTCTGAGCAATAGACTGGTTTCAGTAACGCACTGTAAGCAACAGAGATGTTGAATTGTAGCATTGCTCTCTTGGAATAATTAGTCACAATAAGCATTTTTTTGTATTTGTTCTGGTTAACCAGATATTTGGATCAAATCCTGTTCCCTGCAAGAGCAAAGAAACCCAAGTGGGACACATGCCTCTTGTGATTACTCATTTCACTGGCTGTTTGAAGAACTGCAAATAGAAGATCTAATCTCTCCCTGGATGGGGCGAGAGCATACTTGAGTCTGTGCTTTAACAGGACACCAGCAAGGGTGCTGGGGTTGTTCTTGGGAGAACTGGATGTGACAACTGTTGGTATTATCAGTATCCAGTGTTTTAAAACTTTGTTCTGGATTAGTCTGAATTGGCGGATAGTATGTAGGAGAGTTTCCAAGTATTTGTTAATGAGTATGATCCTGTCCTTCCCAAGCCTATGTTCCATGGACTGGATGGTCAGACAATAGTTGGTTTTAACTGGATGGTCTCCTGTTCCCTAGGCCCAGGAACTGGGTGCAACCTACATCAGTCTGGTATTTATTTTTTTTTAGAGCATGTTTCTATTTGACACCTTCTCAATGGCTTTTTTTCCCTTTTGGAGTGGTGGTTGTATTAGGTGGAGGACTTGGAGGCTTGTAGCTTCTGGGTTCATCTGCAGGGAACAGAGAAAGTGGGGCTGTTGTAGGCACAGGGACTGGCAGACCAATGTGCCCAGGGTGGATGCAGCTATGATGCTGAGGAGCCTTTTGCCTGGTGTGAGATGCTGTATTGGGGGTATTAAATGGGAACCAAGAAGCAAAAGCTACCCTTCCTTTCCTTTCCCTTGGGAGTCCTAAACACATTTGCACTACAATTTCTAGCAGTTGTTTTCTTTCTGCAGTGACATAAATGTTTCTTGCCAAACTAGTAAGAAAAAAGGGTTTTTTTTGACAGGTATCACACAAGGAAAATGACATGGGTTTGTGCTCATTTTGATTTCCTCAACTATCGGCAAGTTTACCCCAACCTTCTCTGTCCGAGACGTAACCGTAGTTCCTGGTACGTGACCTATAATGCAGTGCCATCAGTACTCAAGGCATAGAGGAAAAAACTTAACCTCACCCTCTGTCTCCAAGGGGCAGGACAGCACCACGTCCACAGAGATCATAGGATGGTAGGGGTTGGAAGGGACCTCTGGAGATCATTGAGTCCAACCCCCCTGCCAGCACAGGATCACCCAGGGTAGGCCACACAGGAACAGATCCAGGTGGGTCTTGAAAGTGTCTAGATAAGGAGACTCCCCAGTCTCTCTGGGCAACCTGTTCCAGGGCTCTGTCACTCACAGTGAAGAAGTTTTTTTCCTCATGTTGAGGTGGAACTTTCTGTGTTCCAGCTTGTGACCATTGCCCCTTGTCCTATCACAGGGCACCACTGAAGAGACTGGCCCCTTCTACTTGACACCCACCCTTCAGATATTTGTAAACATTAATAAGATGCTATCTGGTGCTGAGGCCTATTTGCCCTGGCATTTCATGCCTACCAGACTTCCAAAGCAATTTTTGGTCCCATTCAGAAGAAGCAGTTTGATAAAACCAACGCAGACTTCTGGGTAGGTTAGAAAGCACCCAGGTTGAGACTTCTGTGTTCAGTTTCTCATACCCTTTCTCTAACAATCTGCAATACACACAGCTGCTTTGTTGCCTTCTTTTCAACCCTTTTTTCCCGAACACCTAGAGCAAACACATAGAGACCACACTGGTATTTTTTTTTCCTTCAAACATTTGTCAGGCTATTGAAGGATATGCATATATTTTGTGTATATACATAAAGGAGAAGCTGATCTTCCCTGTGCTTGAAAGGCATTGCTGCAAACACATTTTCTGCCCTCTGCATTAAGAGCTCTGTGTTGCACTGCTTAAAAGGAAAGGTCATCTATTGTCATTGAATTTCATAATTCTCAGAGGAATGCTGTAAAAAAATTGAAGTGGGAAATCGAGCGAGTTTTCCAATTACCAGTATGGATTATTAGGAACGATTGCATGGCATCCCAGATCTGCATGGCACTTTGCTTTCAGGTTGCTGTTCTTGATCCTGCAGAGCTGCAGCAGAAGCTCACAGTTGCTAATGTCGGTGCGCTTCAGTGGATTATTGATACAAGTTTGCACAAAATGACCTATGAAAATGGTGTTCCTGGGTTGCTTCTTGTATGGACAATGGAAAAGGAAGGGATCAAGGAAATGTTTTATACTATTTCTTTTGATCTTAATCTATGACTAGATGTTTGATTGCAGTATGTCCCTTGATTATGACACTTACACTCTTTCTGCCTGCCTCTGGTTTGTCCAGAAATGAATGAGCCATCCTACTAGAATGAAGTTTCTGGAGTTTTTCACAGTGTGTGTTTATTAGCTTCCAAGGACTTCTCTCCAACTCTGAGCACTCTTGAAAGGCAGAGAACAGAACAGTCCCACTAAAACCCTGCACACCGAAGTGAGACTTTTTAAAGATAGAGGGAGCGTGGGATATTTATAAGGTCTACATAGATGGGATGGAGCATCAAATCAGTGCCTTATAGATCCTCCTGGAAAAGTACTGGGAAGGAACAGCAACTGTTATTCTAACCAATATGTTAAGAGGATACTTTTCAATGATTTGCAACCCTAGAACCAGTCTGTGGTTGGCAAGATATAACTCTTCTGTTCCTGCTTTGCCTACCAGAATTCCTGGGGCATTGTGTACACAGGCGAGGTGATGATAGTTGGGGGATACTGGCTCCCTGGAGCTAAGTGTCCCTGTCAGATGTCAGCATACTTGGAGAATAAAGACTGAAGCAAGGTGCCTAATAATCACAGAATCACAGAATGTCAATAACTTGAATTAGATTGCAGAGAAAACAAGATCTGAGAGTTTTTTCTTCAACACAGCACAGTGTGATTTGTGATCCTGAACTATTCGTGTCACCTGGATTTGGTTGCAGAGCAGCAGATAAAATATTCATGTTTTCCATAAGCTGCTAGCTTTACGCTGGGAAGAGAAAATTTGCTGGCTTTTGTTTTCATGTGAATTTCTGCCAAATATTCTTTCCACTGTACATTGCATTTTCATAATGGACTTAAAGGGTGGTCTGACGGAGGCCGTGTTTTGCTGCAGTACCCTTCCTTGCAACAGGAGAATCTTTGTGTAACCCAGCATACTTATTTCATCTGTTTTGCAGTCTGGAGGCTGCCAGCATCGGATTCATCATCATCATAGACAGACGACGGGACAAATGGAGCGCAGTCAAGGCATCCCTGACACGGATAGCAGTAAGTGTTTGCTTTTGTTATTTATCTTCTAGAAATTAAAATTATCTGCTGAATCTTCAGCACAGGATACAGTCTCGTGTGCTCATTTTTAGCTCCCATTTTCTGGCTGTGGATGCAGATTCTCCCATGCCCTGAAGCTCAGGATTGTTGAATAAGAGAGGGAGGAAGCTGCAGTAACAAATTCCACAGCCTTGTTTACTGCTGAGTTAGGACAAATTCCTTATTTGCTGGGCTGACTGCAATATAAATGCTCATAATATGAAGTTGGTTCCTAGAAGAGTATAATAGAGGTACCTTTCTGTGCACTGAGTGGTGATGACGTGGCCTGCTTAGGAAAGAAACAGATCCCGAGGGACTTGTGGATTGTGTGATTTCTGTCAAAGACTCTAATTAGTTTGTTATATCTCATTTGCAAAAGTCAGAGCTAAGCTCTGATTTTCAGTGCTACTAAAAGCAGCAGGTTTTATATATCTACTACCAGGAACATGTGCTGTGTGAGGAGGTGTAGGATGGAAGGATGACCAATGTGACTTTAAGTTCTTTCAAGGAATTTGGACAGAATTATTTTGTGTTCTCAGATCTTTTTAGCTGCTCTCTAGAAATTTTCTCTTTTTTTTTTGTGCTCGATAAGCTCAGAAGAGTGTGAGAGATGTAGGCTGGGCACTGCAGACAGGGTCATGTCTGATGAATGTGTTGAGTGCCTATGTGTAGGGGAAAAATATGTGAGGTTAAAAAGATTAAAAACCTTTTCCAAAGTGAGAAGGTAGGTCAGCCTGAGGAATTCATCTGCACTGCCAGCTTCTTTCACCAAGTCCAGTGTGCGTGGCCAGTTTTGCCCTCTGCGGCTACAGCCTACAAAAATGGGAAAACCTATGGTGTGGTAGTGCAAAGGGGCCTGGTGTGGTTCAGATCTGGGGGAGGAAAGCACAAGTGCAGGAACTTAAAGCTCTGTGCTAAATCCATATTAGAAAACAATGTATGGCTGGGAGGTAAAATCCATGGGCCAGTCTTTCCACTGGGTTTGGAGATTGTGACAATGAGCGTGTGCTGAATGGACCAGCTGATGTGAACAGTAGCCAGACTGAGCAAGGTTCAGTGAGTCCTACCTGCTTTACCTTCTTTGGGAAACACTTGCTGAAAATTCCCTTGGCCTTCCTGTAAGGCAGAGTTATGACTGCTAATAATTCTCTATTTCTTGCAGGGAGCATTTCCAGGAAACCTGCAGTTGGTGTTTGTCCTGAGACCCTCCCGCTTTATCCAAAGGACAATCGCTGACATTGGCATTAAACTCTATCGAGATGACTTTAAAATGAAGGTACCGGTAAGCATACAATTTTTTTTTGCCTGTGTGTTTTCTTTATCTCCATATCTGCAGTTCTCAGGTGTCAGCAATTTCTCATAACCCAGTAACTGAAACTTGAGTGCAAGTGGCAGTTTAACTCTTTTATCTGGGCCTGTATGAGATATGTAATAATAATGCCAAAGAGTTAATTACCAGTGGATGCTTCACAGTATCTAATAGATGCGCTCCCATGGGGAAGGTTGGTCTAGCTATAAAATGTCACTGTTTTTTTAAGCATTGACATCTTAACTTAGTGGAGCCATTCCCCTGATGTAGGCAGAAGTAGATCTTCTCACTCCAGTGACAAATATATTTGGGACTAGAGAGCAGTGAAAGGCTAGGGCTGAATTCTGCACTACTTTATGTATTAACTGTGGGACCACAGACAGTGCTCCTGTTAAGTGCTCGCATGGCATCGCCTATTCTTAATGTCTTTTATGATCCCCATGCCCTTAAGATTCAAAGGGTTGGGTTTTTTACTACTTTTTGTACGCACTTAGCATATGCTGTGAGTTGGTGAGAATGGGATTTGAAGCCCGTTATGAATCCTGAAAAAGTTCAGGTTTTAGGTTATTCTATGAGAGCTCTTGTGGGAGTTGTTCCTAGTTGCATGTGCTTTCAAAGTGGTTTATAAATAAACTTGAATTATGATTATTGATGATATTTCATCCTGGACCAGACTCATACTGTGTTCCACAATTACTTTACTGGACTGATTTCAGATGATGGTTTTGGATTTTGCTTGTGGTTGTATATTGTTTTCAAAACACCTATGTTTTTCCTCCAACAAATGCTAGCTCTGTCACGTATGCTAGCCTGTCCTCATAGCTCTGTCAATACCTAAGTTTAAAATTTAGGTGTTTATGACATAAAGCTTCTTCTGAAGCAGGAGACAGAAGTCCATTTATTACAATGCACAGAGAAAAGGAACCATGAATGTTTGTTTGGTTATTGTGTATTAAATTGTAATGTTGACTGTAGTTTGGCAAGGGTGGCTTTTTGGTAATCAATGCAAAACTGATGTAAAAATGTATGTTTGATTGCAAGCCAAAAGAATTTAATTTTATAGCACCTTAAAAAATGGATGTTCCTGTATTTAATAAGTCCCAATCTGTTCCCATAGCAACTGTTGTTTCAGTGACTGCAGCCTGGAAAGGGACAACTTCTTCAAGGACTAGCATTTTCTAACAATTCAGCATCTTCTATACTTTTAGTAATCTATATGATGACAGTGTTGCGTTTCAAAAACAACTTGAAATTATCAAAGTTGGAAGGGAGGTTAATTCTAGGCAGGGGTCAAGCACTGCATTAATTATTAAATAGTAACTTCTTTCTTAGAGGCAAGAAAATCAAGATGCAAGTTCAGTTTGGGGTTTTCTTGGACATTCAGATTTTGAGCCATCTTGGGTATGTCCACAGAACTCTTAGAGAGCAGTCTTACAAAAACTGAGAGAATGATTCACTTGCTACTAGTTCTGCCTACCTTCTGCCCAGGTATCTGTAGACAGCCTGCCAGATTTATGTACAGGCTGTCCACATATGCCTGATGATACTGTAAGTTGTTGATGGTTGTGATAAAGGTGTCCTAAGTTCCTGGGGTCTGCCATGCTCTCTGCAGGGGCTTTTCACCTGTGTTTGCAGACCATCCTAAAAAGACTGCCTGGACGTGCCCCTGTATACCCAATCTCAGAATGGGCAAGTTTCTGAGAGCAGTAACTTACAATCTATTTGTCCCTCTTGAGAACTTCATCCTACATGCTAAGCATGAGAACAGGGCCAGAGAGTTCTTGTCCCATTGGAGATATCCTTACTCAGGGAATTAAATAGCAGTACGTATCTTTAATACCACCATCATCTTTTAAGTTGTTTGCAGTTTTGTTGATATTGTGTGTTTGGAACTATGATAACATTAATGAAATAACTGGGCTGCAGTTGCATTTCCTATCATGACTGTGAGTCAGGGCCAGGACATGAGCATTCAAAAGGAGCTTCAAGAATATGTTGTGCATTTGTTAAGGAAACATTTGTTAAAGGCTTTATCATAGCTCTCAGACTGCAAATATGTTTAGTAAAATAGATTTTTCTGAGTGAAATCAACATTGGATTCAGTAGTAGCCAGATCATCAAACAGAAGCAGGAAATAAAGGCTGAAATAATAAACCAGACACAATAAGGAAAGACAGGATTTATATGACTTTTTGACATACAATTATGGTTAATAAAGCCTCCTGAGATAAATCTCTATTGAGGCAGTGATTTGATTAAATATCATTACCCAGGAGCAAGATGCAGAAATACAGGAGATACACCAGGGTTCATCTGCAATAAAATGTGGGAATTCAGAAGGAACACCCAGAGATTTACTTAAGGAATCTCCCATCATGGAAAGTGAGTTAAAGCACCCCCATAGTGTACACAGGAGGCTGAATAATCTGTCCACAGCAGGCAGTTCTTTGACCATAGTAGACCGTGACTTCTTTCAGATGGCTCATGAAACAATCCCACCAGAACTCTGTGTTCCTTGTTGACTTGCTTATGCAGGCACTCCTAAACTGCTACTCTCTCGTATTCTCCAGCTTACTGATTGTGGCTGTCTTCGGGGGGAGAAGGTTTTTATCACAAGAATTGGCTGGGCTCAGTGACCGAGCTTTAAACTAGATTCAAAGGGGGAAAGGGGAAAAACCAGGCTCGCTGGAAACAAGCCTGGGACGTTTGTGGGGCAGTGTGCCAGCTCCACTGCTATTTCAGGGGAAGTA
>JAAGNO010031111.1:421-22861 GCA_033439905.1 Ceryle rudis
GGGTCAGGTGGTGTGTGGGGCTGTCGGTGGCAGGGACGGAGAGGGAGTGTGGTTTTTGGTGGGGTGCTTGGTTGGGGTGGTTCCACACACCCCACCCTCCCCCCCCCCCCGCCATGGGAGAGGTGAGACAGTGGAATGAGCTGGCCAGACAAACTGTAGATGACCCATTACTGGAAGTGTTGGGGTTTTGAGCAACCTGATTAGTGAAAAAGGTCCCTGGCTATGACAGGTGGGTTGGACTAGATATTTAAAGGTCTTTTCCAACCCTAACCTTTCTATGATAATTACTTTTGAGGCTACTTATAGTTTTAAAATTTTAGCATCACTACAGGTTGCATATTTCTTTAAGTCTTAAATGAAAACATTTGTACACAAAACAAAATCATGAAAGATAATAATGATCTGCAAAAAAGACATTTTATTATATACACGATAGGGCTTGCATTTATACACATTTTAAATTCCTCTTTTTGCCTATTTGCTCATTTTGCCTATTAAGAAGTAGCAAATTTTATTGCCATAGGTTGGATATTCAGTGCTGCTGAATGTTTTTAACCAAGTAACTCAATCTGTGATGTGAGCTCTTTGTAGAACACACATGCTGAAATGAGCATTCAGTTTCTGTGTTACAGACTTCAGTTCTTAAAGCCTCACTTATAAGGAGTGGTGATTGCTTAAGTACATAAAATTAGTGACTATGATGGTAAAATACACTTGCAACTTACAATTTCTCTCACAAGATGTTCAATCCTTATGAGTCCAGCACAGTGCAAACTGTGTGCCTTGGCTGACGCTCAGACAGTCCCAATGATACATATCATTGGAATCTCCTGAGGATTGCAGGGCAGAGGGGACAAAAAGGAGAAGAGCAATACAAGTCCAAAAACATCAACTACAGAACATCTGTCTAACCTGCTCTTCCTCTGTTGAGGGTAAGTTTTAATCTGCCACAGGGACTCAAGAAGAAAAAGATAAGCCAGATAGTTTGTAAGCACTGAAATCAAAGTTTAAGACAAAAGTCTCTCTGTTTTGAAATACTTATGCACTGAAACTATAGTTCAGTATTTCATATTAAGACCTGAAATAGAATAATGAAAACAGACATTTTTAACTATGAAAATATCTTTCCAGCTTTATAATAGAGGTGCATGATAAAACTTCCATTATAAAGACAGCGGTAAAGGTCCCGTTCTAAGACTTACCCTGAAGGCATCTTTCCATCTGTAACAATGAAAAAAAATCTCTGCTTTCACAGACTTAACTATGAACAATTTCCTTCTGAACTATTTTTACAGTTGAAACTAAAATATTGATCTGACTCCATTTCTGGACCTTATTTCTATTATCTGTAGATTAAAAATAACTTACATTCCAAAGTGTAAAAAAAAGTATGCTTTTTTTATATCACATAAATCTTATCTGAATATTTGTACTTCTGCTTCTTCTCTCCTTGTAGAATTAGGATTTCTGAAAGAACTTTCACGATGAAGTTAACAGGGATTTCAGAGAAGGAAATGTAGTAATGAAATCTATGAAAATGGGCATTTCATTCCACTAAAAGTAAGGCTGCACTTCAATGTCTTTATTGTTAATGAGCTTTTATGATTACAGAAAACTAAGCATATAGCAATATCCTTTTATAGTTTTAAAGTACACCAAGGATAGATATATCATCTATCATTCACTACCGTTAACTACGTTGAGGAAACCACAGAAAAACACATCTCCTTATGGTTATTCAATAAAATCAAACACATTTCTCATTTTTTATGTGCATTTCTTTTAATGCAAGAAAAAAAATATTAATCTTTCTTGATATATGTAAACCTACTTTGAAAGCTTATTCAGGTCTTGAAGGCTACAGACTTGGACAGCTCTCTCAAGTTAACAGTTTTCTTTGCAGAATCCCCCATATTTCCAGCTAAAGGAAATACAATTTGGGAACAGTATTTTATCTCTTTCCTACCTGGAAATAAAAAAGGTATCTGTGGAAAGAAGGGGAAAGATAACTGACCACTTGAGTCTCAAAAATCTTTCAAGAAGGATTCTGTCTAAAACCTAGTGTAAGATTTCAAATACCAACAAAAGTACATGAATCCCAGATTGCAAAAGGGAGACTCCACATGGATGAATAAGATGTATCTTTCTGGCACCTTGGAAAGGATGTTGATTTTGTAAAGATGAATGAAGGATCTGGATGAATTCCCATCCAGAACACCCAGCCTTACTCATAGGGAAATCTAATCTAAACTCAGAATTAAAAGTAGGTACATTTTCATAGCCATGGTCATGAACATATGTGTCCCTGGACAAATAGCACATGTGGTAAAGGAGAGACTTCACTTATCATAGACTTCCCTGTAAACTATCACATTCCAACCAACTCAAGCACCAAACACCCGCTCAGCTGGTCTTACTTTCTCTCCTGGGTTCAACAAAGACTACCGCTTGCTTCCACTACCTAACAGGAAAGAAACCACAGAACAGAAATAGAATAGCTCTTTTAATCATTTGTATTGTGTTCCATTCTTTTTTGTGTTTGATGTGTACAAGAAGCCACTAGGAGAATTACTCAGCAATAGCATCTGCAGTGCATTCCATTATGGATTGATACCTACTTTCATCCTATATTGGATCTTCCTGGCTCATGGGAATAAACATGGTTCAGATTCTCTAATCCCAAATTTATACTTGAAGATGTTGATTCTGTGAAATCAAAGCTTTCTGGATACCACAATTGTTAAAAGTACCAATACAACAAACTCCAGACTAAGCATCCTGCTTTCAGAGCATCCCAAGAACATGGGCTGCTGAATGGCTAAGTTCTTCAGCTTCTAAGATGTCAAACTGACTACTCAGGACAATGGAGGGTTTGGGTATGGGTGTGGTTTTTGTTTGTTTGCTGGGTGTGTGTGTTTGTTTGTGGGTTTGTTTGTTCACTTTGTTTTTTGTTTGGTTGGTTAGTTTGTTTTTTTTCTTGGTCTGCATCAGGAAAAAGTGAATCTGGCATTTCCTAAAGAGTAGAGCAAATCCTGTGTTGCTTTGGCCCTATTTTTGGGTCACCAGCTCCCTTCAGTTGCCACCATCTCTTATAAATCAGGTTCTCTACACCCAACCTTCTGTATGGCTGTCTTTATGGTCCCTCAACTACTTGAGAGAGGACAGTCTCTCAGGTCTAATGCTGAGTTAAAATGGATGGCAACATACCAGTTCTTTAACCTCAACATTTCTTTTTTGAGGTTAAAAAGACTGGTTCTTTTAATGCACACACATGCAACAGAGCTTTTTAATAAAAAAGTATATATTCTGAGGGAGGAAAATTTTTTTATATTATAAAGAACAGTGGAACATAAAGAATAAAAATCTCTCCTTGAATATATCTTGCACACATGGACTTAATATTTAAGGTATGCTTGCTTAGTTTCACAAAAAAAAAACCAAACCAAAAACACCACACAAAACCAAAACAAAACAAGCCAGCAACAAAAGCTCATAGCTTCTTCAATTGCTCAAATGTTTATGCCTCTATCACAATCACAGGTATCTTCTGTCTAATCACTTTGGCTGACCTTACTTGCATACAGAAACTCACTCTCCTTTATTTGCAACTACCATGTTCCACATTGGCTCTCTTCTACAGTAAATTCTGGTCTCCTAAGAAGTGGCCCTTCAGGGTACCAACACCTTTGCCAGGGATTAATAACAGCTTTCACTGCTCTCAAAAATGTTAATTATCTGTATTACTTGCACAAAATAGAATAGGCAGAGTGTTTCCTTTTCCAAGACATTTGTATTTTCTTTTACTAATTCATAGGAAGAAACAGAGAATGTGAGATAGATTCTCAGAGGGAGAGCTATTATCAAATCCATTTCTTACAGGGCCAAAATGGCACTGCCTTTAGATTCATGTTTGTTCTGTTAATGATCCTCTTTTTCACAGAAAGTCTGAACACAAACACATTTAAAATAAGAGTTTCACAGAAAGTTTTCATTCAATATAATTGAAGAATTGACCACACACAGGAAGAGGTTGAAAATTTAGTGCTATTTACATTTGAGATTTTGGAGAAGTCACAGATCTACCTTAATATTTTGTTCTCTGACATTCAAATACAACAGTTAATGTGTTATAGAGAGAACAGATATTTAGTTTCACTTTCATTTTTGCACGGATTATACGAAGATTTCCAGACAGCTTACTTTCATTTGCCTACAGGTTGCATATAACCTAAGAATATAATCTGTTCTTGACTGGGTCTTTCCATGCCATATTTTTATTTGGAATGTATTTTTGTACTAGAAACGGGGCAATTTCTTTCAATTCACAAACCCATGAGAATGTGCTTTCCATTGTACCATCTCTGCTTGAATGACACTTGTGTTTCTCCAGGGAAGTCAATCTGTTGTGAAGGACATTGAGTGCTGTGCTGAGAGTAACATCCTTTGCCTGTAAGGCAGTACGAACAACCTGCGCCAGTCCATGAAAATCACTACACACAAGCAAACAGACAATGAAATGAAGGGCATTCAACTAAAACCACAGACCAGATGCTTCCATGGTATACTTTCACTATGGTTCACTTAATTCTGTCAAAGCCTTTATGATGGCAGGGAGAGAGACATGCGAGTGCATATGTTCTGATGTACTTTTTTTCTCTTTTTCCCAAGGCTGGGAGAAGATTTTAATTGGCAAATTCAGGAGTCTCCAATCAGCCCTGAAATTTCATGTTTTCTGAATATCAGAAAGCAGCCCATTTTTGCAAGATATTTTGAGCACAGCAGATAAATGCTCTAGTTTACAAGACTCAAGTTTCTAAACAGAGGTCTTACTGGTTTGTCTTCTCTTATAGATATTGAGAAACAAACTATAACAATTTACAAACAATACAATGCTGTAAGCTGAATTATGTTTCAGATACAAGTATTCCCTAAAAATGGAGGAAGGGAGGCTTTTTTTTTGATATGTCATTTCATAACAAATATGTTTACACCGCTGTCCCTCCAAAAGACAAAGATTTCTGTAGAAAGGGACATTGTAGCTCCTTACTGTTAGAAGAACAACTAATTTTCATTCTATGGAAGCATTCTGTGACACATTCAACAAGTTCCTAGTGCATCATTATAACTCTTCAAGCCTCAACTTTCCCATCCTGAGAGAGCAGAGATAAAAGGGAGGATCCATAGGATATCAGCAGGACACAAAAAAAAACCCCAAGGAAGTGATCTTGCAGCCCAATCTTCAACATTTTTATTTATGTATTGCTTATATGCAAACATCCTTCAGAAACATAGGACTACAAGAGGTAGGGAATGCGCAGCAGCAGCATATTCTCTGAGCACAGAACCAGTTCTCAGCCTTCAAATCTGTTGCAGAAGACCTGGGCAAGAGGCTGAGAACCAGAAAGGGAGCAGGAGTGAGTTTAACACTAAAGAGAAGAAGGAAAAAAAAAAAAAAAAAAATCTCTTCAGGCCATACTGGACTATGTAGAGTGCTTAAGGTGCAGGGCTGGCAACATGCTCCCATTCATTACTCAGCAGGTATCTTTTCTGTGACTAGGGACCTATCTGTATTCTAACTATAGGCCCATGAAAAACAGAGGTACAGCAAAAGCTTTCAGATCCTGGGTTTACAAACCTCCACAAACAAAAGGTTCCCCCCGCCCCCCTCAAGATGTCTTATACTGAAGGAAAGAGTACATTGCCCAGGTAAAGGGTTGCAGCTAGGAGGGGGGGAACAGACTGTGCTAAACATATAACTGTCCAGAAACATTTAATGAAAAATATTACCCTACAGTTAGAATAATTAGACTTCAATAAGATAGAACGTGAGAAAAAGACTCTTTGTGACAAGCTAGATAACCCTGTAGTCAGATACTTCAAAATAAAGTAAAAACTTATGCCAGTTTCTTTAAGAGAATGATGCTGTTTCAGGGATTTTTGTCCTCTTATCACCTGCCACATTCAGCTTCCCTTCGCCAAATTTAATTTCATTATATTTCTTGTACCACTTCAAACAACACTTCTGACTCTGCTTAGTGTGGATGCCTTCTAGATATCTGTAGATATTTATTTTCTTAACCCTGCCTTTTAGTCCATGCTTAGTTGAGAAATAGCAATTCTCATTTTCCTCATCTCGCCTACAGTATCTGTTATTTCCCCAATTCTAACATCCAACTATCTCTTATTTTACATAGGTACACAGTGTGCTTCCATCCAGAAAACCAAGCACACATAACTATCTCTATTTCTAAACTCACTGTATCATCAGGAAAATTTTACCATAATTAAGAGTCTAAAACAAACATATCCCACTGAAGGCCTTTAAAGTTTATGGCCCGTCCAACCTTGAGTCCTGCACTGGGTAATTTGTGAAATGCTGTGTTAGCAGAACCACAGAAGCCTAGATTCAGCATGAGTAGACACTCCCTCCCACACTCCCAACTAATTTATAATCTACACAGTATTTTAAGTCTCAGACAGATGACTGTGAAATAACGATGCACATGCTGATTATCTCTCCAGTCTAATAATCTGAGTTGGAACTTGCTGCAATGATGACATTTCACAAAGAAATGGTCGAGTGCCTTCTCTTCAATCTTTCTGTATATCAGAGAGCTCAGGAGAGAAGCTCTGCACAGACAGAAAGAGCTACAGTCTTATTATATGGAGTTAAAGGGAAGGCACTGTGTAACACATGCTGTTTTCAAGCCTTTTATGCTTGAGGAATTCTTTTTAACGTTCATGGACAAAGTACAAGTTTGCTATAACTGAATTCATTGAAAATTGTTGGGTTTCTCATTACCTAACTAGAAGATATGCTAAAGATTATTTTTCTAAAAAAAATAAAATAAAATAAAATCAAGCTCTTCTTTTTCTTGTGGGCTAATGCAGAAGGGGGGTTTGTCTGGCAAAAATAACGCTTCATACAAAAAGGAAGAAAATCTGGGTCCAAACTTCACCCACTGTGATATGGAGCGGAACACCTGACTAATGGGATAAGCACTCTACACCTTGTGTGCACTTTACTGTTGGTATAAACAAGAACAGGTTTTGGGCCCTAGGCAGAGAAATCCAAAGGCAAGCTGGGTTTTCTTGGCTTTTCTTAGAGCTTAGCGTCAAAACTCCCCCCACAAACTCAAACCAAAACAAAACACACACACACACACTTATATAACAAAACAAACAAACAAGATAAACAACACAGCACCAAAAGCAAAAAACATTACTCATGTCCTTTCAACAGAAATGTGGCCAGGAGAAAAAAGGAGATTTTTCTTCATTGTGGTTCTGTACCACTGGTGGGATGCTGAGATGTGAGCATAAGGGCTAAGGAGCACATGCAGCCTCTAAGCAGCACGGTAATCAGGATCAGAAAAAGAAATATTCTTCTCAGCAATGCAACTTCTTCCTAATGAAAGAATTGGAGGTGTCTTTGGCCTAATATGTCATATGAACTTCAGGATTGAAATTGTCCTAGGAGAAAATGTTTCATAAGAAACTGAATTTCCTCTTTTAAGATTTTTATAGGAACAAAGCTGACTGTAGCTTATCTATAACTTTCAAAAGCAGAACCTTGTCCAACTAAACTATATCCTTAATGCAACCCAGGCAATGGTGTGAGTTTTGACAGACTGACATGTCAAAGAGTTTGACAAGGACTGATTTTAGATCTAATTAATTTAGACTCTTCTGGGGGAAAAGTGTCTCAGAAGGAAGCTCATCAAGCAGAAGCACTTGGCCAGTTCCAGTCCCAGACTTACCAGTATCAGACCTTGTTCCTTGAGCCTGATGAATGCCTGCTTGCCAAGCAAACATGTTTTCACAGTTCAATGTCATTTTCTTGATTAACTTGATTCACATCACACTGCACAGGACATTTTACAAGTGCAGTGAGCTTTTAATTAGAATTTAATGGAGAGTCCAGTAATAGCATCCTGAAGTACTGGCTAGATACCCCACAAGAAGAGGTGGCTTTATTTCTATTTCTAGTGGTCTCTGGAAGATTTGAACTTCTGGTATATCTTTATCCATCAAGAAAAAAAAAAGTTTTTCTGCCCTCCACTCCAAGCATTCAAGTGATACTACCACAGATTTTCTTTTGAACTACAACTCACTTCACATGACAGCACATCAGAAAAAGCCCCAAATATTTATATTTTTCTTCACTGCAAAATTCCATTTGCACTACTTCTGAGAAATTATTTCCCAAAACACCTAGCATTTTTGAAATCCATCTAAAAAGATATTAATGGAATTTGCACACTCGCATCACCTTAAATGGCTTTGAAAAGTACCACTCTTCAGTATTTTGTCTGCCACAGGAATGAGTAGAAGTGTTGCTCTGTTGCATACAAGCCCCAGGAATTAAGTAAGGGCTCCCTACTGTGTTAGCACAGCTCCTTTCTCTCAAAATAATCCAAGTAAGGACAGCCATTCAAACATGATATCAAGCCCCACTAGCAAAAACACCTTCACAAAAACTAAAACCAAAACTAAACCAAAACTAAACCAAATAAAACCCCCAACGGACCAAACCAGAGAAGGAATATTTTCTGAAGGCAACACTTTTAATACATTAGGAAAGCTATTTTCTAGCATTGATATGTCTTGGGTTCAACTAGGATAGAATTAATTTTCACAAGAAGCTGCTGGCCCAAGCAGCTGGGATGGCTGGATAAACAACGAAAGCCACCAGGGGATATTGAATACCATACTGATGTCATGACTGCTACATAAGGAAAGAGCTGGCCTGTGCCAGGGGCATCAGTTTTCAGCTTGTTTCTGCCTCAGCCTGCAGCAGGGACAGGGAAAGTGGTGTTTCAGGTACTGGTAGAGTCTCATGGCTTATATCACTTGCTTTATATATTATTTCATTAGTATTATCATTATTACTGTTGTTCTCTTCTCTTTCTGTTCATCTATTAAACTGTTCTTATCTCAACCAAAGAGATCTCACTTTTTTTTTTTTTTCCTTTTTCTCCTTCTTCTTTCTCCAGATTCTCCTTCCCCATCCCACAGAACGGGAAAGCACTGGTCAAGCATCTGCATGGTGTTTAGTTGCTGGCAGAGGTTAAATTACAACAATATAGAAAAATCCATCAGTTCTGATACTACACTTGATTAAGCAGGTAGAGGGAAATCAAGCAAAGTTTCTTGTTAACCATGACTTAGAATTCATTATTACAAACACAGAAACACAGGTATGTGTATTGTAAAACTCAGTATTAAACCCTTTATTGGTAAGGGCAGAGAGGTTTGTTTAGGAACTGGGAACAAATTATCAATCACATGACAAGTGTCAGTCTAAGTAAAGTGCTTAAGTCAATGCACAGAAAATAATTGCATTTCTATTTCAGTGAAGTACTTGAGCACATGCCTATCTTTAAGTGGTGACATAAAAGCTTTGTTGAATAGAGATGAGCCTCCTTGCATCCTGAGGAAGAGGCGTATGCTTAAGTCCTTGTCTGAATCAGCATCTACTTGAACAAATATAATCTTCTGTATATCCTCTTCTTGTTTGCACATAGAAAATGTGCAAGGACAAACACTAAAAGCATACTGAGAGTTGATAAATCCACTCTCCGCACTATACCAGTGGGACTTTTACCTTGGGTATTAATTTTGTTTCCTCTCTGAGCTCATGTTACTATGTACTACTCAAGAAAGACACATACGCACTTCAGGGAGCTTCTTATAAGAAAATTAAGTGCCACGTGATGTTTCTGGAAATTGCTCACAGATGAACACTGCACTGATGATATGGCCTGAAAATGAGGAAACTATGGCTATGCTAACTTTGAAGGATCCATTTACAGAAGTAAGAGCTCCTCATGCACAAAGACCCAAACTAGTTAGCATTAAAAATTAGTGAACCAAAACAGAAATGTTTTTAAAAAGTCATTATTTAAAGGCGATCAGTAGGAATCAGCAGGGTAAAGAAAGAGGGAGCACTGCTTCCTTCCAAGTCCACTGCACCTCTGAAGCAAGAGTTATCAAACTTTTACAGGTTAATGATCAGCATCTAAGATACCAGGTGTCATCTGCTACAGACCACCATGATGCACTGGAGTACAGCACAACCTTCTCCTGTGGGTTAATTATCTATTGCAAAAAGTAAAACAAGCTGAACCATTAATCTCAAATACTAGGTCTTGGATAGTCAGATGTCACTGTCCTGTTCTTTACAGGCATAAAAGTGAAACTACTAATTTAAGTGTAATGGCTGTAAGCATATCCACTTCCCAGGTTGAAAAACATCAGAGTCTACTCATCTGACAAGGAAAAGAAGGAATATTATAGACAAGTTAAAATACTTAAGAACCATTTAAACCAGCTAGATGTCCCCAAAACTCATAATCCATCTGTTATGAATGAAGGTCATGTCAACTAAGAAAAGTCTGGTTTAGAGAAACAAGAAAAAAAAAATCTATAAATAAATACACAATCACACAGAGATGACAGCATTACAATAGTGAATATGAATTAAAATCTAGCAAAATCAGAAATTTTATATAGCAAACAATACACATAAAAGTAACTGACTAGCACTCAAAGGTTTTTAAACAAAGCAAGAATGCAAATGGGTCTCAGTAACAGTGCATACACATTACTAGCAAGTTATGTATGATAGTGTAAAAAAGGGCAGAGATATTAAATAGTTTTCTCTTGAATTTTGTCAAGGAAAAGAGGAAAGTATCTGCATCCTCTAAAGAGAACAATGTACTGCTGCATCTTTTTCAGTTACTGTTAGAATATATTTTCCAGTTTAACATTTTAAAAGCAAAGTCCTCAGGAAAACAAACAAAAAGCCAAAACCCACCTACAATCATACAGAAAAAGCTGTCTGAAAAGAAACCTGAACCACTGAAGTAAATTTTCAGTAGCTTCTGGAGCTCTAAAAAAGTTCAGCAGTAGAAGTAAAGTAGTGACAAAACAATATTTCACAAAGGTAAATGGGCTTACTAGTCTAACATCAGCAATCAGTAGACCTTGCACCAATTCCAACAAATTAATAACTAATTTATGGCACAGTTAGGCATTAAAAGGAATGCAATGTAATGTAATCAAAGACAATGAGCATGCATTTATGAAACTGAAATCTTGCTTTCAAACAAGCTTTTGTTGATAGGAGAGTAAACTTAAGGTAATAGATTTCTGTAAAGTATTAGATTTGACCTAATTTGACCAATTAACAAATTATAATTATGCAAGACCAGCATGGCATGCATTACACAAATTCAAACTTCCCAATGTAATAGACTTTAAAATGTTGTTTTAAATGTGGAGCCACCATTGAACAGCAGCATTTCTGGAGATGTGTTCCGAGACCTAAACTATTTCCTAGATATTAAATTGACAGCTCGAGGGAGGAGAGAAGCATCCCAGATTACAACAAATAAATTTACAGATTATGCACCCCCCCAAAAAAAAAAAAAGTGGATAGTAACCCCAAGACACTTGGATCATCTTGGGAAGTTTTCAAATATTCCCCTCCCACTAGGAACAAGACTATGCATCTTCTAAAAATAAAGTCTTCTGGGCCAGGTATTGGGCATAGCCACACAAACTCTATTCCCAAGTTAGTCATGCAGAGCCTTTTGCTGCAGTTTAAGACAGCTAGCTATGCCTGGAAATGTTTTCATGAAACTTGCTATGGAATCACATAAGCCACTTTAGCTAATCAATTCTGATATAGAAAAGAGACAAGTCCTATCTTTAATAAGGACAATAAAAGAGTTGAGATCTGTCATCTATTTAACAAAAAAGAAAGTGTCAAAATAAGAGTGTTTAAAAAGTAGCCTAAAAAATTTCTAAAGGCCTGGAGAGCCTTACAATGAACAATCAAAGTAGCTCAGGGTATTTAACCATCAGAGAGAATATAAAAATTTGTTTTGACTGTATACCAATATATACACAGAATGGAAGTTTGATGGAAGGCAGTATTTCAGTTTTGCAGTCAAAGAAATAATGAGATCCGTAGCATCTTGAAGCTTTGCTTGGCTATGTCCAAACTAGAATGAGGGATGTATCTAGGGAGCAAGGAAGATGACTGAACAGTTAGTTTATAAACTACTAGCATAGTAAAAAAAAAAAATTAAAAGGACAGAATATTACACTGTTCTAAAGCATCCTTTTTACATTTGTACCCAACTTGGTATCACTCTTGTAAAACAGTGAAGTGACAAACTGTTCCATACCCACTGATCTCTGTGCAGTCCACTGTTGACCAAAATACCCTGATCTCCCCAAAGCACCAAGATTTTGCTGACTGCCTTGTCTTACTACTACAATCTTAGAAAGATTGTTGTTTTGGTAACTGCGTGCAAACAATCATAACCTTTACCACTATTATTACAGACATAACAAAAGCACTTCCATAATGTATATATCAATACAGTGATATTATTCCATATGTTAGTATTTTGCTGATTTCTTACCATAAAAATCTATAATCAGTAGTAATATAAGCAGTATAATGCAGTCATTTTGCTAGTATCTCTCAAGTCACTGTAATTGAATAATTATATTAAAACTACTGACGGTAAACTAAGAGTTCAGTAAAATCATAATAAATCATTGTTTAGTTTGTATAAATCTTAACACAATGTTATGAAACATATTATTTAATCTGTTAAAAGAAAACAAACAAAAAAAAGAAAATTAAAATCTAAGACCTCTAACAAAAGATTTAGCATTTGTTTTAACTCTGATTTACATTGCACTCCATAACATAAGTGCAATGATGAGTCCAGCAGATTTGGGCTTTAATGAGGGCCCTCCATAATGATGAACAGCTGGACATCTTAAATCAGGATGTCTGCTGAGAGTGGGCAATTTCAAAAAACACAGGCTATCTATTGCCAGCATTTCAGAAGCAATGCCAAAAAAAAAAAAATATCTAAGAAATTAGGGGGAAAAAATGCCTTTGCTAGGATTTAACCCTGTGGCTAACTCAGGTGCCTAGAGAGAGTGATCACGTTCATGTAGTCAGCAAGGGAGTGACATAGCACAAGAGTGAAATTTGACAGTCCTTTCACACCTGCAGTCACCCATTTTGGTGAGGGACATGAAAATCCATAAATATTTGATGACGCTTCTAGGAAAATAAACAAACAAACAAAACCACAAAAAAACCCCAACACGTTTTCATAGCTGTACTTCACAGAACACTGAAAGCTGTTGTGAAACTGCAGCTGTCTAAAGGTGAAAGACATTATCCCCTTGTTGCTATTTCTTGAGCAAGTAAGCCTCTGCAACACATTGTAGCTATCAGTACTACATGTGCTTGCATTATAGAGCTTGCATTATATAGTACTTGCATTATAGAGCTAAGCAATGCATTAGAACTACTTAGTAAGGAAACACTTTTCCATTAAATAATTTTACTGGCTACAATACATATTCTCTTAATAGCTGCAACAGACTAGAATCCAAAATCCAGAAGGATGTAACAACAGGAGACTCATCATAATGGTTTTTGTGGTTTGTTTTTTTTTTTTTTTTTGA
Organism: Ceryle rudis; assembly: GCA_033439905.1. Classification (NCBI taxonomy): domain Eukaryota; kingdom Metazoa; phylum Chordata; class Aves; order Coraciiformes; family Cerylidae; genus Ceryle; species Ceryle rudis. Next base: position 13,928 of record JAAGNO010031111.1, read on the forward strand.
GTTACACCTTTTATATTTTACAACTTTCATGGCCAATTATTATAGGATCCATCACAAATAGCCCAAGAACATCTTAAACCATGATTAACTATCGCAGTAAGCTGAGGGAGAACGTAACCAAGTTACCCTGTATCTAAAAGCTTATCACCTCTTTCTTCTCACCATTTTCTTTCCTCAGCCATTACACATCCCATTAGTTTTGCTAACATTCATCTTCCATCCTGCTTTTATGCTGTCATCTCTTACAATAAATTCAACATTCTTTTCTTTAAATCAATACACCACCAACTACAAATGTGCAATGACTCAACCATGCCCTCTATTTACCTTAATAGCCATTCTCACCTGAGATCATTAAACACCCCATGTAGGGTCCAAACAGCATAGACATTATGTCAGAAACAAACACTCCTATCTGAAACCTCCTTGATAAAACAGAGACAACCTCATGTGTGCTGACTACTTGTTCTAATAGCACTGTATGTGTGCCAGGACAGTCAAGAAAGAGTGAGTGAAGGGGAAGAAAAATTCATAATCACTGGATGAGCTTCCTGTGTGGACTCTGACGGTGCTAGAGCCATATCGCAAATCCCACAGGATTACTAGAGAGATCCCTCTGGCCCTTGAACTCCCATCCTGTAGGCAAACTTCTGGGTCAATCTCACTCTAGCATGTCATGCTTAAGCCCTCAGACCAAGGCTGAGTTACTCAAAGTTACTTTGTAGAATGGGCATGCTCTCATTGACAAACACGTTCTCTCTTACTTCCTAAGAGACAGTTGAAAGCCAGGGGTGCACCAACAACACAATGGGATTTCCATCACAGCCATTTTATACAAGCAAGATACTCTTCCCTGAGTAATCAGCAGATCCAAACAGAAAATATATCTTTGGAGATTGAAAACACTGACCCAGGTGCTTCACAGTATTAATAGAAAGACTTGCTGTTTGCAAAGAAAAATGAGAAGGCATGGGAGACTAGAAAGGAGATCTCACACTCCTCATGTTTTTAGACGCACAAATACGCTACTAGACTCACAAAGTGCTGCATGCACCTCCCGAAAAGGAGAGTATTCAGAGTAGCCTGCAGTAAACTTCTTCACTAATGGTTTATAGTGAGTAGAGTTGTCTAAAGTGATTGGTGTAAAAAGACTGTCAGGACTCATTGATTAGACTTCATCCTACCAACTGTTAATTACTAGTTATGCCTGACCCCATATGACTGCATAAAGGAAATGAAGGTGCACCAAGGATGGCTTTTGGCCTGAGGTGCCACATGTGCAACTGGAACAGAAAAACAACAGTGTGAACATTAATGTATTTCTCAAAATGTTTTATTCTCCATTTGCAGTTTTTAATATCTCACATTATGATACTATGCTTCATTTTCTCCTGCTTATTGCCTTTCTTAGCAAAGGCACAGAACAGTATGTAAATCAATTACAGTTTTGAATGAAGAATGTTAAGCTATTTGGCAAAAAAAGAAAAATACAGTGCTTTAAATCCACATATATTAAGAATGCGAACAAGAGATTCTTGCAGTACAACACATGAAAAACTATACAAATCTTCTGCTGAGCTGTTTGTGTTTTGTACCCTGCCAGTTTTATAGGTCATGTCCCCATTCAGGCAGTTCTGATGTGTTTGTTTTCTTTGTTACTGCCTCATGTTTAGGAGTCAGTGACTGTATTACTTTCATGGCATTTCTTGGAAGGAGATTGAACTGCTGCACTAGGAGTCCATGCAGTTTGAACATGTCTTCTAGAGAAGCAATACGTCCTCTAAAATGACAGAGACACATGAGAGTCAAAAATATGGGACACAGCTGCATAGCTGTGAATAACCACCCATTTTCACCTCATAAGCATTTTGCATGGGGAAAACTTGTTGTTGAAAGTACAGTGTCTTCAGTGTAATTTAGTCACCAGTTGGCACTTAATTTGATCCTCCATTTAATTTGATCAAGACCTCTGAAACTAAATCATCCGGTGTTTAAAAATACAACTTCCACTCCTAATTTTTTTTCTGCTTTAGTCAGAATAAATTGCTGCTGTATAAATTGATTCCTGGCTACATAGTTGCTACTTAATTAATGGTGATGAGCATAAAGAAATTATTATAAATAAATGAAGAAGGACATAATCCAAAAAAAAAAAAAAAAAACCAACAAAAAAAAAGAGGCTGATGGAGGAAAACTTGTACAACAGTTAAGGTTAACTACAAAGCTAAGAAAATATTTTTATAAGTGTTATCATAATAGCACTCAGGACTCATAACTTCTCTCCTCGTACTAGTATACTTCAAAGTAGTAATTTGTTTCCAGAGTTCTTGTTAAGAAAAACTGCATCCATTTTGCAGGTGTGGAAACACAAACCAATTAAGACTTTGTATGTGAATACATGCATGGTACATCTGCACCAGCTCTGGGAACAGAACCACTTCCTTGATAGCCTCTGTTCTAGAAACTTGACATAGGATCAGTCTGTCTCCTCACAGGCCAGCCAAACTACATCATAGACCCCAACAGCCATATCAATAATATAAGAAACCACAGATTTCAATAAAGGGGGGGAAGCATTCATATTAAACAGAAAGGCTGATATTATACAGTCTGATGCAGGGAACACTTTACCTTTCAACTCTATTCCTATAGGGATTTTGCTTTTCATCTTTTGAGTTCAAATATCTGTCTCTCAGAGATTTGGCTGACTTCCACCTTGATATTCTGCCAAACAATATGGAAAATTGATTTGGCTAATGCAGAGAGCCCTTGGTAGATGACCAAAGAAGACATATATAGTGGGCAATGGATAGTGCCCTTGGTAGCCAAAGAAAACAGATGAAACACTTTGTGGTATATCAAATTCCACTGCACAAACACTGGTAGTATCATTTAGCATCCCAGGTCACCATTTCATAGAGCCAGATACATAATCTACAAGGAATGATCCATCATCACTACCTAATATCTTGGTAAAGATGGCATAAGTAAGAATACAAACATGGCAGGTACTGATACACACCAAACACAGGGAATACTGATAACCAGCCTTCCCAGGATCATGAACTTTTGATTCTGGCCTGTTACCACCACCACTGGCACTCCCCCACCATGGGACATCATACCTGAGGTTGTTCTTTTCTCCACCCATGTAAAGTCACTTGCATTCCCCTTCCATCCTGAACATGTTCTTCCTTGCCTAATTTTATTTTTTCAGGTCAGTGACTGCACTGCAAGTTGTCCAAAAATATTATTTTCATTAATACACCCCATGCTAGTCTATTCTGAGGGCAGCTTGTGTCAGCAGCACATTTCTGTAGCTCAGGTGATTTTTCCCCTTTTACAATAAATCAGGGCAGTGACAATTCCTCTCTTTTGAAAGATGCAATGAGATATGACATCTGTTATTTTCTCCACTCCCAGACAGAATCTTTCAAAAGCAGCTCACTACAGTGTTTCTACACAATCATCCACTCCCTTGCAATGCCTTCCCTGAATTCTGTATTTCAACAAGCATACATACAGGAGAAAAATGCTAATAAGCACCTGAGGCAAAGAGGGGGTTAATGAGACATGTAGTCAAGGGTTCTCATTAGGTGTGAAGCCATCTTATTAGAGGATGATGTGGATTATGAGGGTAAAGTGAAGTACTGTGCAGCAGCATCTCTGACTTTCAGAAAATCCCATTCCAATCACCATAAAAAACCCCAAGCCTAATTAGTTACTACTGCACAAAAGGTACCCCCATTGCAACCTGTCATTGACAATTTCACAGTCAGGATTTGTGTTTCAGATATAACATGTTTTTAATTATTGAATTATGAATGAAATGCAGAACACTATGTTCACTGCAGTTCTGCTACAAACAACAACTATTTGTCAGGGAAAGACAGACAGACAGAAAGGAAAGCTGCACACTTAAACCACTGCATATTTGCAGTGTAAGCCATGGAAAGAGGATACATGACAAAGGGACAGAATTTTGAGACATCCTTTTTGCCCCAGACCAGCAGGTTGCATCGTTGCAGATTGTCAGAATAAAAGGGATGGAATGAACAGAACTAGGAGGGTGGCACACCCAAGACTGGCATCAGTAAAAGTAGCTCTTGCCTCAAATGATGAGGAATATTTTTTCCCTTCCCTATCAAAGCAGCACGCCTTACCCCATCACCATATGCCTGCATTCAATTTGTCTCAAAATAAATATGAAGTGGTTTTGAATAATGATTATGTGTCTGTTTCCCGACACAGACTTTGAGATGGAGGAATACCATAGCTGAATACAGTATTTCTTAATTTTGGGGAAATTTTGTTATTATTTTTATGTTCTGTGCTTTACAATACATGCAGCATTTGCCGTACTCTGAGCTACAAATACGGCTTTTATTATAAAGCCATATATGTTATAAGAAATGAAGTAAAATTCAGGTTATCACCTTGGTACCTAAAAATAATTCAGATCTGCATGAAGTGAAGTAACTCTACCTGGCTCTACCCACATCTCTTCCCCAAGAGAATATTTTGTAAAAATTTTTTTTTGTACATTTAATTAATGAAACAATACAAAAGTATACTTTCTGAAGTTATGCATGTATTTGTTCTTATGTTGGCAGAGGCGTTACTTAGTTTGGAAGTTAACACTTTTCTACCATCTCAAAAGAGTTTTTCATCAGTACACCTACAAATACATATGTCCTGTAAATAATAAATCAAAGCGCTTTTACACTTGGTTGTTTCAAAGACGATCACTTTAGATAGAAAGTTATATTGGAGCATGAGCAATACCCTTGAACTGATTTAAAACACACTGTTAAACAGTGTCTGGAAAGGACTTTTGGCATCAGCAAGGGAGTAGGAAAAGACCACTACCTAACTCAGGTGAGAGATGAAGATCAGTGCAGTAGCATACTAGAGATGCAGTAAAAAAATGATCATTTTTGTCAGGGGATCCCAGTGGGTGCTCAGTGCCTCACTTACAGCTCCATAACTGACTACAGCACAGCAGCGTTTTGCCCTGAAGGAGGGGACAGGAAACATACCTCTGCATAAGTCTACCTAAAGAATAGACTACTAACCTTCCATCATTCTAAATTAATTTTGCCCCCAAAACATTTTAGTGTGAATTTTTTAAAGAATTACACATCTGTAGTACAAGAGAAATATGAGATTTGCTAGTTATTCTATCCTAAGCAAACACCTATACTACTTTTTTTTTTTTTTTTTTAAGTGAAAAACCGGAGTCAAAGGGTAGACTAAGGCCATATCAGGATGATTACAGCAGTACCAGGAGTCTGTATCCAGTTCTTCCATATCCATGCTCCAACCACCAGTCTAAACTATTTCTCAGATGTAAGGCTGGACCAAAGAATAAAGTAGAAAGGAGGGGGAAAACCTAACTAGACACAGGAGATGAGGACAGAGAAACTGTCACTTGCCAAATTACCATAGAGCTTGTTATTGCTGCTGCATTACATTCAGTTTCAATAATTTAACAGTAACTCAAACAGGGTTGCCAGCTCTAGACAAAACATGGCAGATTGAACAAGTAAATAGGAGGCAAGTGTAATCAGATAGACCAGCTGGTAGATACAATTTACTGATACCATCACTAGAAGGAAAAAAAATTACTATTTTTATTATTACCACCATCATCACAAAAAGAAAACCAAACCAAAACCCAAAAACATCACCAGCATGCAGTTTTGATAAGCCTTGGTTCACAGAAACCCACTTATAAAACCGTTAGAGATCTACCACTACACAGAACCAAACGCAAATACTAACAGCAACAAAGTCAAGATCAGAGATGGTGAATAAAGGTACACAAATATTACCAAAATAACACACTTAAAAAAAAGATTCACTGGTTTACTACTGTTACAAACTGCCCTTTATTGACAGAAACAAAGATTATGTAAGATTTTAAGATAAATTTACCCATTTAATTCAACATAATTGAAACAGATTAGGATGATTCTAGCAGGATTTGTTCACTATTCATGAGCACCTTCTAATCTGGATTTAGAGTTTAGCATGTAGAAGTGCCACTTTTCACAGTAAACTGCAGATTTAATAGTATTACACTTTGTTAATTCTGCAGACAGAGATTTAATAGGACTTCCAAGCTCACACATCTAAGTTAACTCTTTGCTCCCCAGCTGAGCAGTAATTGCAAAGCAAAAAAAAAATCCTAACCAACCAACTAAACCTTTTACATAGATGACCTTCCTGTCCAGTCTGAGGCAGAAAACAGCAAATATTAATTTCTGTTTCTATAGATTCTTTGTGACAGAGCACTTTCTTTTTTAGTTTTCACATACTCTCCCCATCATTTATTTTTTCCTCCAAATTCCACTCTTCCACTGCCTTAGTTTAGCTTTATTTAGAGTCACCCAGACTTCAATTAAATCATCAACTCCCTACCACCACTACATCTACCCCCCCCAAAAAAAAAAAAACCCAACCAAACAAACAAAAAAACCCAACCTAACCAACAAAACAAAAAAAAAACACTAACCAAATTGAGTGGAGGGGACCTCAAAATTAGATCCTTGGTGGACAAAGATCAAGATTATGAATCTTTAAGGAAGCTGGATGTGCACAAGTCCAAGGCACTTGATAGGATATACTCATGAGTGCTTAGGGAGCTGGCCAACATCATTGTGAGACCACCCCCAATTATGTTAGAAAGGTCATGGGAAATGAGGAAGGTTCCTGAGGACTGGAGGAAAGCAAGTGTCACTTCTACAGGTAAGAAAGAAGCTACAGAGAAGTGGGTTTCACCTCAGTCCTAGGAAAGTGGTGGAGCAAATCTTACTGGAAACCAATTCAAAACACATGAAAGTAATGAGTAGTCAGCAAAGATTTATAAAGGTAAAAATCACGCTTAACCAACTCAACAACCTACAACAATGTGACTGGCTTGTAGACAAGGAGGTCTGCCCTCCTTGGAGGGGGGGGATGTAATGGATGTTGTTGCTTATATCACATCTATTAAGGCTTTGACACTATATCCCTTAATATCCTCATAGGCAATCTTATGGACTAGCGGGTATATAAATGGACAAAAAAAGTAGACCAAAAACTCACTGAACTGCTGGGCTCACAGGTTTGTCATCAGTGGCACCGAAGTTTAGTTGGAGGCAGTTGCTTGATGTTCCTCAGAGATCAATACTGAGAACAATACAGTTTAACATCTTCACGAAATGATCCATTAATGATAGGAAAGACTGCAACTTCAGCGATTTTTTCAGGTGATACAAAACTAGGAGGAGTGGTTGATACATCAGGCTGTTGTGCTACCATGCAAAAGGGTATCAACACACTGGAGAAAGGAGCCAACAGGAACTTCATGCAATGCAATAAAGAAAAGTGCAAAGTCCTGCACCTAGGGAGAAGGAACCCCATGCACCGGTACATGCTGACATCTCACCAGCCAAAAAGCAGTTTTGCAGATAGGATCTAGATGTAATGAAGGACAAGTTGGAAATAGACCAGCAGTGTGCCCTTGCAGTAAAGAAGGTCAACAATACCCTGAGCTGCATTAGGGAAACCACAAGCAGGCCAAAGGAAGGGATGCTGCTTCTCTACTCAACACTGGTGAGACATATTTGAAGTATTGGGTTCAACTCTAGGCTCCCCAGTACAATAGAGACTCGGACTGCAATAAGTCCAGTGAACGGTCATGAAGATGGTTAAAGGCTTGAAGCATCTGCGTACAGCCTGAGAGAGCTAGGACTGTTCAGCCTGAAAAAGAAGGCTCAGGAGGATCTGATCAATGTATAGTAAATACCTATGGGCGAGTCAGAAGAGAGAGCTACATTCTTACCAGTAGCTCCCAGTGAGAGGAGAAGAGCCAACGTGCACAAACCGAAATACAGAAAATCCCGGTTTAACCCAAAACCCCTCTTTTTTACTCTGAAAGTGATTAGCACAAGTTGGGGTGAAAGAGGTTGTGAAATGTCCATCCTTGAAGATATTCAAAGCCAGACTGGACACAACCCTGAATGACCTCCTGTAGTTAACCCCACTCTGAGCCAGGGAGGTGGGGGACATGGACTATGGACCAGATGATTTCCAAAAGTGCCTTCCCATCTCAGTGATTCTGCAAACCTAGGAAAAATCACAAGATGAGCAAATGGGATAATCTGTAGGGATCCATTTGCTGAATATCAACAGAAGCTCACTTCATCCTAATCAAGCTCATCGTTACAAAAGCATTTGACCAAAAGTGAGCAGATTCGCAGCTTCTTGCAGCAGGCATATCTTGAAGTTGTAGAACCATCCAAAAATTTTGCTGACAAGATGAAGGCCCTCCAACTCAGCAGTCAATTCTGTGAAGTGTTCACAGCTGCTTCCAACCATGCTGAACAAAACAAATTTTCCATCAGTCTCCTGTGACTGTAAACAGTACTCTAACATGACTTTAAACTCAGCAGAACTGCATGATGAAGCAACAACTTTTCATTGTGCTTCTAGACTGCTTGATTGTTTATTCATTCAACTCAGAATTCACTATGCTTAGGTTAACATTAGGAGTTTTTCAGATATGTCTTCATCTTGGGTCTATGAACCATTAGCACGGTTGCTTTGAAGGTGATGTTTTTTCAAGTCATATTTTAACAGATGCAAACAAGCTACACAAACCCACTTCTGCTCTGGACATTATTTGTTTAAAAGGCAACTCAAATATCACAATACAGAGTGACCCAGAGAGATACAGAAAGGATTGGCAGCATGCTAGTTTAGTATTAGTCCATTATTTCTGTACTGTTGCAAGCACTGGTCTAAGCAAGTTTCTTACTGTTGCAAGATCATCTATGTTGACTTGCTCTGTAGAGTCTTGCTTCCAGCTCAGGTGTTTGCATGTGTTCTTGCAAAATAGTTAAAGAAACAAAGATGAATGGATTGGTACTCAAACATACAGCATGAAAT
>JAAGNO010031111.1:22961-49069 GCA_033439905.1 Ceryle rudis
AAAATTAAAAAAAAAAAAAAAGAGAGAGAATTCATGCTGGTTCAACCTCTGCCTGTGCAAAATGGGAAGAGTTCACTTGTAAATAAAAAGTTTTTAGATCAAATACATTTCTAATATTTCTGTCTAAATGAGAACTAAAATAATATTTCCTACTGATTTCCAGTAAATCCTGGTTTCTTTTATTTTTCCTGCCAGGCCAGGACCAAAACTTTTAAGATATGCTTACATATCTCATTCCACCTCCACTTTTTAAAGTAAGTTTAAGATTTTTTTCAATTTAAGCCTTCTGAAGGCTGCTGCAGGGAATAAAACCAAAACAAACAAAAACCCAAGAAGCACTTTTCTTAATGGCAGTTCAGAGTGACAAGAGCCACATACAGAGAAGCATGCTGGGCTGGCAGCATCAAGAAAGGCTTTTCTTTCAGTTGCCTTGACACTTGTTTCCCACTACCAAGAAAACCCCTGAGGGAACTAATATAGAAACATCCAGCACATATCCTTTTAACCCCAAAACTAGGAAACTGGTTTTGAGCTTTGGAAAAGAATGGACCAATCTGTAGAAAACAAATTACTATGAATTTATGATCTTGGACGACTTGACTGTAAAGTCAACAACAGAGAGAACATCAGAAGAAAGCAGTCAACCATCACATTGCCATTTTGGCTTTCATGCTGGAATGTCAAAACTGCAAGTATTTTCTACTAAACAGAGTGGAAAAAATTCACTCTCAGCTCATCCTTCAGGAGATAAGTGATTCCTATAATGTCTCTATAAAGAATGATTTTACTGCAAATGTACAAAAGAGTTACTTCTGTCTGAGAAAATTACAAGTGATGAAATATTCAGCTTATTATGTTAATCAATTAGTGAGGAGATCACTAGACTTCTTCACTAGAAATGGAAGGATCCATTCACATATTATTCTTACACAGGAGAAAATAAGCAGATATCTCTACTCTTAATTTGTGATTCTGCAGAACCTGTCAAATATGTATCTCTTTGGAGGCTTCTGACCATAAAGTCTTATCATCCAGAAGTCAAGGGGATACCAGCTGACTCTGCATTACAGTGTTTCCTCAGAGCATGTATGTTAGGCAACTCCCTTGTGAAGGAGGCCTAGTCACAGATATTAGTGTAACTGAATACTCTTTCAGATACTTCTGTTTCCCCCATCTTATCCTTTGTGCAAAGGGAAAGGCATAACCACATAAAAAAAAATCCACATGCCAGTACCACTGTCCTATCTCCTTTATTAAAAAACAAAACAAACCCCACAAAAAACACACCAACAAGCACACAAAACCAAAAAAACAAAACTAACAATGACACGCACAAAAAACCCCACATACACTAAAAGACAAACCAATCCACCCCTAACTTTTCATAGCACTACCATCAAAAACTAATCCACACCTGACACAGAGAACTCAAGAAAAAACAGAAACAAATATTTGACATAACCCAGTTCTCAGAGATGTTGTTCACATTAGGAGTCCAGCCAAACTCAGCTTGGTGCTGTATCTTGAACTCAGGGATTACAAATAGCAGAATGCAGCACACCTTGCATTGGAAGATGTTTGTCCCAGTGGTATGGCTGTGTTCACTGTAACAGTTTGCCAAAGGATGCTGAATGCCAAGAGGAAAAGGGCCTGTTCACTGCTGAGTGAATTCAAGAAAAGATGCCAAACCTTTACAAAGTGGTACCTGTCCTAGAAGCTCTTTTTAGTACACAAGAAACAGCAGCTCTTTGTTTATTTCACAGTAGCAGTGCAGAACTTTGCAGGACCCAGCCTCATCAGGGACAGTATATGGAGGAAAAGTCCCTTTAGTTCACCAGTGAGATGGAATATTTCAGGGTATATACATGCAACACAAGTTAATGGATTTATTCTAGCCCAGAACAGAGGGGGGAAGAAGAGACCTCCAGTCATGAAACCAGAAATCATAACTTCCTGGAAAGTCATAATAAGTATTATCATCAGGTGCCAGTCTCCTCTTCTTTTGTTACCTACATTCCTTGAACATGGGAAGCCAAGACACCTAACTCCAAGTTGTGTATTCTTGTAGAAATTTAAGTTTCAGCTCCCCATTACACAACATGACAGCATGCACTGACACTCTTTGCGGAAGAAATCAGTCCACAGAGATTGTTTCTGCTACAACTTGTTCTGCATCTCCCCCATCCCCAACAGCATGTATCGCTTCACCAGCTCTGCAGAGGTGTTCAGCTGTTTCACCACTACCTTTCAGTGCAGGAAATGTTCAGCTATATGTGGAAGAAGGCTCTGTGAGCGTAGGTGATCCCACCACTGCAAGACTCAGATAGTTTTAAGTTCTTCTGCACAAGATAAGACATATAAATAAATGAGGATATCAGAATGTGTTAGAGAAAAGTCATTGTCTCAAAAAAAAAAAAAAGTGCAGAGAAGATAGAAAGTGAAAAGTTAGATACTGAAGCACGAGTAAAACTACCCTCACAACTGAAGGCAGAATCATTAATCTTTTCCAAGCTTATTAAGAGCAGTTATGCTCCTAAATGTTATCTGTAGATGTAACATTTTGAAACTGTCTTACTGCAGGATGCTTTTCTTGGCAACTATTACAATACCAAGTGGACTTGGCAACCAACAGTCCATGGGTAGTCATTTAAAGTCAGTCCTTTGATGCATTGGAAAGTTTCCATCTCTGAACTTCTCTGGTCCAGAATTGTTGCTCTTTCCCCAGTGCCACATCTCATATCAATTAATGGTGTGCTGTGGAATACTATTTAATAAACATCATTTTCTTGGCAGAGCAAATCTTCTAAGTGATCGATCATAACAGTTTAGGAAACAGAGTTTTAAGTACCGTATCAGCTTCCTGCCTCTCCTTTGAATGGCATCCCATGATCATTAAGAAAACCCAGCCCTGGCATTAAAATGATTTATTTTCATCTAAACAGAGATTACTTTAATTACACATGCTTTATTCCTCTTGAACGTGACAGAGCACTCCCCTGAAGCCCTCTATCACTCTATTTATCAAGTGATTTCAGTGGGAGCCGCAAGCCACTCCTCCCAGACCACTTTGCTGTGGAGCTTCAGTTTTGCTCCAAAAGCAGGGAGAAGAAAAATCCACAGTAAAAAAATACAAAACAGATTCAACTAATCTCAGATAACACTACAGCTGTGTCAGGGGACTTCTACCACCATTAATCAGCTCTTGAGTTTGTAACTGGATACTAAACAAAGTTGCAAAGTTTGCATTAAAAGAAAATCGAATCTATGTTTCAACACTGACAACATCTAGCAACATCTGTAGCTAGAGTTTTGTTCAGGCAAATGAAGGGTCTGGTCCATTTTTGTGATTATTCTGGAACATTTGTAGTGACTAAAAGTCAATAATGACCAGGGTTTGGTACACAGGGGCTGTAAAAATGGAGTAACAAAGATGTCCTGCTCAGAGAATGCTGCATAACAAAGCATTGCTAGAGAAGCATCAAATGCTGGGAAGGTGTGGCTAGCAGTAGAGGCAGATGACTGCAAAGACAGTTCATGTTGAGACAGAATCAATCAAACAAGTACTTTAAATTAACAATACTAACATTCAATCATCTTCTCAGACATCCAAGAAGATATTGGGGTGAATGTTACTGAAGTCAGAGGAATTACATCTGCATAAGTTTAGTGCTGTATGTTGAAAGCCATGAGGACTGTCTGAAAAGAGAAGGGTGGAGGGAAATAGACACATACACATGCTTGCAACTTTCTTTTGAGAATATAATCATGAAAACAAACAAACAAAAATGAACCACAAACAAAAAACCCACAACACACAAACCAACCAACAAAATCCACTTCAGAAAGATCAAAACATTTAGTGGATTACCTTTTCTTGTCACCTCTAGTATATTGGGAGGGGTGGGGGTGGAGAAATCATCATCTTGTCACAGGAAAAGACTTATTTACATTATCATTAAACCAGAATATAAGTAGAGGTACTCAAGCATCCTGAAAAAAATTTCTCTTTCCTTCCAAATTCAACATTTCCAGTCTAATTTACAGACAAGTATCTGAAATGTATCCAAATTATTATCAAATCAGCATGCTAGATGACTGACATTCACCCTTCACTGAAAGTCTTTTGGAAAAGAGATTCATGGAAATTCTACCCCAGATCTCTGAGATTTTTAATAACTAATACAACAGTGTCTTTCCAGACTCACCTTTCATTTGTTATTTACTCAGCAGTATTTACACACTGTTAAGGCAGGCTAAGCCAAATGGGATAGACATGCACAAATATAAACAGAATTATAATGTCCTTGTTGCCAGACAGCTGTGATAGAAAAATACATGGGCTGTGCAGGAAAACCTAGGGATGAGTCATCACTCTGAAACGTTCAGGCAGTTCTTAAAATGGCTGTAATTATCCTTCCTACACAAGTATGGGATACATCTTTTATTGCCTTTCAACTATTTACTGCCCGTGCACTTCGCTTACAAGGATTTGTATTGAAGGACACTGTCAGAAAGAGAGTAGCAGTCCCACAGTATGCAGCTTTGAAGACTTAAAAGTATCCACTGATCCTGACCTTAAGCTAAAGGGACAGGTGTTTCCCCCCCTCAGATGTTTTAAGGCACAGAGCCCCACCCAAACAGAAAAAAAAAAAAAGTTACTATAAACCAAACAAAAAGTAAGTTTGAGTACCTGTATCCCCTGGTGGGCAGTATAAATACACGACAGCCTTGATGAAGCTGTTTGTCCTGCAGGAAACAAGTCTCCTTTAGACATTTCCATTGATCAAATTATTTATTTGCACTTATCAGTATTCATGTATGCTTAATATATTTTACACTTAGAGGCCTAATTAGACCTATGCAAAGTCTCTAGTCACTCCATCGCAGGGCTATGTCTTCCTTCAGACAAAATGTGAAAATTTAGCAAGTACAATTGCATTAGCCTAAAGAGAAGTTCACGTATTTTTACATGTGAAAGCCTCATCTTTCTGGTACCTTATTCTCTGCTGAGGGAACAGTTTAGCTTGGCAAGACCATCCTGTGCCCCAGATATAATACAATGGGAGGATGTAATACACACAAACAATGAATACTTCATTCTCCTAGCTTCTACTTATGCCTTTTTTAGATGCCACCAGCTCCCTGACTGAGTTCTTCACCAACCTACAAGCAGAAATAACAGACTAGTAACATGCTGTAGACAACAACATTTTTCCTACTTCATAGCCTTCAGAAACAGAGACTTCCTTACAGCAGGGAGAAGTATCAAAGGGGGCTGTACCTGAATCAGAAATTAACCCTTATTGGACAAGTAAAGCAGTTTCATCCCTACCATGGTAGCAAACTTGCTTGAATACTCAAAATATGCAACAAATTCCCTTCAGAAAGCTCTCAGAAATTACTTTACTAATAAGGTCAGAAGGACAGGCTACAAAATTTCTTTCTCTGCTTAGGACAAGCTGTTTCTCAGTTACTGAACAAAATACAGATATCTTTCCTGCTTCAAACTTTCTTCTGCCACTTTTATCAGCTAACATATCTTTAACAGGAAATTTTAGTTACAAGCATCAACAAACTATTTCCTCATGAATCTCTACCTAGGGATACATCCCAGGTCTTCTCTTCCCCCTCACAAGAGGAAGCTCAGCCCCCTTCTCTAGCAAATGGAGAATGACTGACTGAAGCAGCATCTTCCAAGGCAATCCTAGACCATAATATGGAATAATTTTTGGATTGGGAAAGGTCTTTGGAGAGTTGCAGAAGACACAACATGGAAATTGCACTTCCAGTTTCACCAAGAAAACAACAGATACTAGGCCACCTTCTCTGGAAACATTTCAAGAGAGAAAAGAATTTTTGTGGTGAGGTATAAAGGTTTTCTGCTTCAAGAAATGGACTGCAGTGTGTTTTGGGGGTTGGTGATTTTAGAAACACTAATATGTTGTGCCTGGTTATCTAAATACATCCCACTTTATTTTCAGTCACCCTCTATGACTTACTGTATGTACTCCATGCAGAGACACCTCTCCAGATATAAGACTACAGACTAACAAAAATAAAAAGTAATATCTTGCATTACTATACAACAAATCATTTGTCATTTTGCAAAATTTATTCAGCATCCTTGGGAAAAAGTGACCTGTTCTTTAAGGAAAGGGGCAAGCAGGAGAGGTGGTGTGGAGGGTTCTCCCCCCCCCCCCATATAAAGAATTCTATCTACACGTTAATCACCAATTTCATCTTACTGTGTCATCATAGGAAGGTAATACAATGCTATGATTTCAGTCTATTAAAAATATTTGCTCTCTGGTTTTGTGTATCTTTTCTACTTTAAATACTTCCAACAGCCCTCACCACAAGCAAGATCTGTTAATATACCTCAGCACAAGATAGTGACTTGGCAAAACAAATACACAGCCTTCTCCATCCAGTCAGTTCTTCAGACTCTTTATAGCTACAAGAATTCAATTATGCAAATTCCTAATTGGTGCAGACTGCTTTTCCTGCTAGCAATGAATCTTTCCATCATTGTTAGCAGTCTTCTGTTATTAATTAGGCCAATGGTAGCAGACTGAACTTCTTATTTCTATAGACTTCCAAAACATAGCACTCATTATAGAGGCAGTGGTGAAAAAACCTTTCATTATGCCATTCATTTTGTACCTCAATTTACCATGGCTTTAGCTCTAGCAGCTTTCTATTAAAGACACTTCTATTCTTCCCATCCCACAATTTGGAGGTGCAAGGCAGGTGGCCAAAGATAGAACATGCTGCTACTAAGCATTGTTGCCTTAGACTGGATTTTGCTTGCCAAAACTAAGGCTGAGACACAAGGAAGGAAGAACTCAATTACCTAAAGAAAAAAGCAACAATATTTTTTGTTAAAGCAACATGTACTTCTATACACAAACAATGATCTATACCCGGAAAAAAAAATTAACACATTTTATTGAAAGCATATAAAATTAACACAGGGAAGGGGCATAACTTCTGCCTGTTATGCTTGTACCATTTGCCACTTTCTGGAAATAAGGACTGGTGACCTGAAAGCGTCAGGAATTTAAGACCCCTTTCAAAACAGGGAAATAGGAGACAGATCTTTAAAAATTTTGAAACAACCATAGTAAAAATCCACAGTTTGGACGAGGAGTACTTCACAGATAAGTTCCCTATATATTAAAATTTCTATTCATCAGGGTAGTGCCACCTCAGAGAATTTCCACATTGAGGAAAAAAACCAGTAAGAGAGCATTAAGATGAACAGAAAGAAGGCTATGATCCATTGCATAATAATGCTTCAACAAAAGCCCACCTGGAAAACAGAGCTACAGCCAGTTTCAACCAAGAAGAAATAATATACTGTAGTGCCTTATTCACTACACATCTCCTTAGATGTAACAAATCAAGTCTGAAAAGTTATAGGCATAGAACATCCAGTTTCAAAACCTCAAAGCCATACACGGGCCAAGAGTTGTTGACATTTGTTCCATTCAAAGACGCTGCATTTTAAATGTTTCTTCATTTAATAATTAAATAGGTTGAGGTTTTATTTTTCTGAATTCACCAGGGGTTAAATAAAAAATCCAGATTGCTAGAAATACTTGAAACCAGGACTATGTTGAATATTTTACTTAATATTACATGTCCATTTTGTTTAAATTTCTTATAAACCATATTAAAATTCCTGCTGTTTAAGTCAGCTTAAGTCAGTTTTTAAGTAATAAAAAAAAACCCATAGAATGACATCAGATTATAAAGAAGACTTCAGTTTCACCAGTGAAATGGAATACTTACTACAAAAATTGTGATTCCAGTATTTCCTTCATCTGAACAGAAGAGCAGAAAACTTTTATGCCAGGAACAGAGAATCAAGACAGCTAATGTCTTAGCCATGGCAGTCTGTAGAAAGGAAAAAAAAAAACCCACCACACAAAACAAGACGAACAAAGAAGCCATGATTTAAAAACAAAACACAGGGGAAAAAAATGGAATTAAGATAGATCTACAAAAAATAATCATAACTACTTTGACTGAGGTATGATGAATAATGGGTACTTAGTTCAAAGATCTAAGAACTTCTTTTGACCACAATTTATACCTGTCTAGAGCTTCAAAATGTTGTTTTTTGAAATACACTTTTCCACGGACATTTAAGGAAAAATAAATATGTTAAGTAAGGGAGTGTTAATGTGGCTTACAACATTTTCTTGCAAATTATAAAAATAGTTGAAGTAACTTTGTAATTAGTCACGGTTGTATCTAACCAGACTAATTCCATGAGACCAAAAAGTGTTCTGAAAGATAATCGTATTTCTACATTTATTCCCAATACCTGACTGGGGAGGGGACACTGTTTCAAAAGGTCCCTGGAGAATTAATTCCTATCTATCTAGTAGCCTACATTGCCTTTCACCAATCTCATGGAAGATAAGAGTGATTTTTTTAAACAGAGGTATTTTGAATAGTAAGGGCAAGGACAATCTTTTAAAAATTCATCAATGCTTTGGATGAGTTTCAGAATATGTTGTACAAACCATAATTTATACTCTTCACATTATGATGTAGCACAGACTCAAGCTTCAAGATTTCAAGACAAGTCCACTTCTGCTTTGAATTCACTACAACATACTCATGCTACAGTTTAACACAAGTAGAAATACCATTCTTCACAATATTTACTTATAAAGGAGACACAAGATCCAGGTAATGTTCCCCACTATGTAATAAACCAAATAGAGAGAACCTGATGCACAACTCATCACAGCTAAAGTATGGGAAATCAAGCATCCAATAACATGTCAAAGTTCTCAGCACTCTGATGCCTATTGAATTCAATAAATGTCTTTCATTTGGTTTTGGAAACAAGATAATTTTCTTCTTGTTTGTTTTGATCTTGATCCTGTTGGGATCACAGAAAACAGTGTAAGAACAAAAAAAAAAAATCTGTTTTTAAAACCCTCTGCTCCTGATGAAATAGAACAGGGATAGAAAACTACATAAGGCAAAAATAATCTGGAAGTAGATACATACCACAGTTGCAGCAAAAGTCACAGAAGTTCAATTTCAATTATGACTAGAGATCATCATCCTCACTTACCAGATTTCCACAGATAATGTGCAACATTAAGGTAGTAAAAAAAATCTGGTATATGGATGCAGCAACTATGTAAACCATCTGCTGCTTAAAAAGTCAGCTGAGAGAATGACTGTGGACATATGGGGATACCAGCAGTGAATCACTTTTTTAAGGGTAAGGCAAACTCTGGTCAAATCAAGCTCTGAAAACAAACTAAAGATGGGGAAGGGGCTGCAAGGTGACAACTGTTGCTCATTTTTTGTGTATTTTGGTTAAAATTATTTTTTGCTGCACTTACTTAACAACCAGATTGTAAACTAGTAGGTTGACACAACAACAGTGCAACAGTTATAGGATCTGTGGCTGGAGGGGGGGTTGCTGTTTGGTTTCAATATCAAAACAGAATACCCAAAACAGGTTGCCCCAAAGTGGTACCCAATGAATACTTCCTACAGACTAACACAATTTTCATTCGTTCAGATGGAGACAAGTGTTGAACAAGATATTGCCCAGAGACCATCTGATTGAGCTTACATCTAGAAAAATTTCTTTTTCTTCACTCACAGGTGACAGGAATTTCTGATATCTTAGTCTTTTTATAGGCATTTTGCCTAGCCCCAGTCTCAAAGAAAACATTTTACACTAACAGAACCACTTACTCCAAAAAAACCCAACCAAATAAACCACCAAAAACCCACACTCCCTCACCCCAAAATGCCACAACCTTAAAATGAAAGTACTCTGCAGAACTTCCATCTCCAAAACATCCCACAGAAATATGTTCACTTGACATTTACAGAGGACTCCATCTCCTTTCAACCATTCCATATTTTTCACCTTTTCATCAAGAGTCCTTATTCTTTGTTACCAGAAAAATCAAACGTTGCATTTGTAGAAAACATAAATGCTATCCCCACTACTTCTGATTTGCTTCATTTGCACCTTCAATTCCCCTTTTTTTCTTGTTAGAGGAAACCCTCATTAGAGGAAAATTTTATGTTAGTAAGGAACCAGGTGCAAACCAGCTGGAAGGAACTTTAGAGTTCAAGCCCTTCACTCTTAATCTGTGATATGAAGAGAGATGCCTAATCAGAGGCTGCTGTTTCCTGGCAAATGCTTTTACATTTGATCAGAACTTCCCTGAGGAGCATCAACTGGAAGAAATGTTGTGCTTCTAGCTGAATGTCCCCTCTTTGTTCTCCGAAGAGATCTAAAATATGGTAAATACAGCATAAGTACAGAATTACAGATGGTTGATGTTGAAAGGGACCTCTTAAGGTCATCTGCTCAAGCAGGGCTAACTATAGCCAGTTGTCCAGGACTGTATCTAGACAGGTTTTTAATATCTCCATAGATGAAGGCTCCACAGCCTCTCTAGAAAACCCATTCCCATGCTCAGTCATCCTCACAGTAAAAAAGCATTTCCTAAAGTTAAGAGGCAGCCTCCTGTGCTTCATTTCATGCTTAATGCCTCTTCCTCTCTAGGCATCACTAAGAGACCCTAGCTCCATCTTCTTTGCACCATCCCTTCAGGTATTTGTATATTTTGATGAGGTCTTCCTGAGCCTTCTCTTCTCCAGGCTAAACATTCCCAGCTGTCTCAGCCTTTCCTCATACGAGAGATGCTCCAGTTCCTTAATCATCTTCATAGCCCTACATTATGCAATGAAGCCAATGCCCATGCTTCACATTAGCCATGAAGATACCTGGGGATTCCCAAACCTGTATGGAGGTGCTCCTGATAGAAGAAACTGAAGTTCTTGGTGGGAATATTAACTAGTGAGACACCTGTTTTTAGCAAGATTTTAATAGAGTCAGAAAAAAACCCCAAACAAACAGAATACAGAAAACATTTGAGATTATTCTATAATGCTGTTCATCACCTAGGCTGTAGAGGCTAGACAGATGTAAGCACAAGTGAACGCATAACTTGTGGACGGTTTCTGTTTTGTTCAGGCGGAACTTTCCTCTTCTCGACACCTCGTTCCAAAATATGAGTAAAAATGATTAAAGCAAGCAGGTATATAATTCAAACATCTATCTTGCCTTTCACCAAGGCCACAGAGCTCCACTATGCTTCTGTGTATCTATCCTTGCCATATTTACTGCTTGTCCGAAAAGAGGCTTTATTACAGAAGCAAGGAGTTGTTCACAGTAGAGTGTTTCCTCTACTCTTTTCTCCTGCTGTTTTAACTCTCCTCCAGATATTTTCTTTCCTTTATGCAAGGCAAATAGAGTTAAATGATAAGATCAAACTGAGGCAAGGAAGGTAAATACATCTAAGATACATTACTTTATGATGATCCAAATTCTGAATTTGAATTATGTTCATTATGAGAACAGCTGTGCTGCCTCTATCACTGCATATAAGAATGGGACCATTTCTTCATATTTTAAATTTCTTCCAGTATTCATCCTCTTAGAATCCTTTTCCCCTTTCCTTTTATTATGAGCTTTCTGGGAAAATCTTTTCAATTGTTCTATTTCAGTTTCACTTTTTTTCCAGTTGTGCTAGCCCTCATTTTCTAGTGGCACAGGATCAGAAGCTCTGTACTGGTCTCACTATCCATGTAAAATATTCTGGTACTGAGACCTCTCCAGGGCATTGATGCTGAAGGCTGGCTCAGACCCGAGTCTCACCCTAGTCAGCTAAGCAGTCACAAACCTCCAGGCTTCATTCACCTTTTTTCTAAAGCCTGTTCTTAGAAATCCAAATATCAGTTCAAGGTTTTTGACAGACTATGATCTTCTGGAGGTTACTTGGAAGATGGGAATGGGCAAAAGGTCAGAAGGTTTGGAAACCTATGCTGAACACTGGGATACTGTTTGGGACATTGCTGTGGGTGCCGTTCAGGACACAGTATCTGATAAATGAAGTTAGTCAGACTGTTATTTCCTCCATGAGTAAAGAGCTTGTTTTCTTCTCTCCCTGGGCTCCCATGAGTACAAAATTTGTTCAGCATAGATTACTGCAGCTTCTCAAAGGTGCCAATAGAAAATCCTTTTTTTCTTTAATTATCCTCATAAGCACTGGTATTTTAATAAAACACTAAGCAGGGGGGGATTATTTAAAATACTCAGTTTTAATTACAGTACTTTTAAAGAGATTATTTTGTAACAAAGATTGGTATCATTAGCTGTGAGACAGTACTAACAAGTTGTAGCCACTGTGTCTTTTCCTTCTAAGAAAGAGTCATCCTTATTCAGATTAACATATGTGGACAGCGATTATGCTTAAGACTCCTATCAGTCAGCAGTAATAGAAATAATGCAAACAAGTACTCTTAAGTCTTTGCCCCAGGGAAATACATTTCAACTAGATAACATGAAAAATATACCCACATATTAAAGACTTAAAATTTTCCACAGATAGATTCATGTGGGTGTCCATTGTGCAGCTTCGTGCCTCCTAAAGGGCATATTCAACACCATTTAAGTTAAGGCACCTAAGTGAGGAAACTAGTTTGATGGCAGCAGGTTTTGAACTGAAGCAATTAAAGTCACCTTCAGGAGGATAAACAGGGAACTGAGGTTCTGAATAACCACAGCTAGATATGAGCACCCTCAGGTATTTGAAAAATTTATCCGCAGGTCTAAGATTAAGCTTTTTGCCCACACTTCTGAGAGCAGGAAGGACGAACTGTCATGCTCAAAATCTTATTTATGGATAATGAGGAAACACATCCTATGTTTAAAGCCAAGAATTTATTAAGATAATTGAAATTTTAAGTCTGGTCACTGTCAGTCCAGAACCAGTTGCTACAAAACCAGGAATGTATACCAGTAGAATACAGAAAAGCCCTTAGTAATAATTGTAACATTCTGTAACACTCTTTCACACAAATTTCTTAGTCTATACCCCATTTCCTGGTGGTATGCTAGCCCTCCACCACTCTGAACCTTAAATTTGGTGCTTTTACCCTGGGGTTGGCAGAAGTAGAGGAAAAAGGGTTAAGGTAAAGGTGTATTTTATATCCATGGTCCTGAAATTATTCTCTGTAATGCCAGTAACTTTGCAACCTCCTTTATATAGAGCACTAATTCTCAGTCCTCAAAACTCACAATTCTTTGGTAATTCAACTCTACGCACTGCCAGAAACAGCTCCATAGAGAAAAGCTGGAGCATTCTGCAGCTTGTACACTTGAAACATTAACGATTCCATCATCCAAACCTTACCTGGAATCCAGATCTCTTTATTCTCACTGGCCATGGCAAAAGTGCAGTAATGGCTACATTTCAATCCTAAAGATACACACTTGCTAACTTAACATCTTAATTTAAATTAAAGGCAACCTCTAACCTGGCTCAGCTGCAACAACAGAGAAAGACAAGGATATACATCTGGGCAGAAATGCCCTTCATACCAAAATCACATGGGCAGGATCCACAAGACTGAATTCACAGACTCTTAATCAAAAGTGAACTGATACTGCCAAAACACATGAACAGTACACATGGATTTCTGGAAATTCTGATGAAGTGGAATACTGATAATTTCACTGGCATTATACAAATGAAAAGATTAATATCACTGCAGCCTTCCTATCTAAGAAGGCTTCAAATATTAATGTCTTTTTCAAAAGTGATTTGATTGATGATTTGTGCTAATGAAAGAAGAAATTAGTTAATCAAAACATTCACTTTTGCAGGAAAAAAAGGTTTTCTGAGTGTTCAGCTACTGAAGCCCAGCAAATATTCCAAACTTGACCCCACCTTTTTACACAAAGACAAGCCCTGCAGCAAAGTAAACCCTGCTAAACACAGAGAGGAGAGACTACGGACTATGAGATATGCTGCAGCACCGATAAGTGCTACTGTGGATTTCTTATCTGCAGAAGCCACATGAGAAATCACCCTAAAACAAAACCTCATTGTGCCTTATTCATTTTCTTCTGACCCAAATCATACGTTGGTCTTTGAATGATATGCTAACTGTACAGGGAGGAAGGGAGGTTTGGTTGCAACTTCAGAATCGTGTTAACTGAGATACAAGGAGGGACTCTGAAACCAGATCTTTTTGTGTCCATGAAGTATTTTTACCAAGGTCCCTAGAGGTCACACATACAAAACCACTGAATTTGTCCACTGTGCCTCTAGCTCTCTCAAGGCTTTGCATTACTAAGACAAATAGCTAATTCACTACAGCCAAATGTTGCACACTTCATGATTAAACACAAGCCTCCTCAGACTTGGCTTCATTTATTTCCTCTGCAATGAAATATGTGCAGGTTTATATTTTTTTCATTACTACATAAATACAGGCAGTTTATAAAATGCTGGAGGAATTATCAAAACTGAATCTTTCATTTTAACATGAAAATGTGGTTTAGTAATTTTTTCCTACTGTCTGCTGCCATATATTTATTTAATGGAATTATTTTATCGTGTTTAAATAAATTTAATAATTGCCAGTGTTCCTTGCCTTAGGAATTCAATTAAATCTAAACCCAGATCTATAGACATAAATAGGGAGAGTGAAATCTTGCTATTCTAACTAGCTATTCTTATTAAGATTTATATAATGTTAATTATCAGAAGTCCCTTACTATACAGTTTTTAGCATTAGCATAACTATCAAGAATCAGCTTGTAGTATGCTCATTAGCATAAGTGCTTGATGTCCAGTGACATAAAATGCTTTGAGCAGGTGGTGGGTTTTGGTGGGTGGTTTAGGCCTTTTTTTTAATGTGTGTTGTTTCAGGGTGGGGCAAGGTACGGGTTGTGGTTTGTTTGTTTTTTAAAGAACTGTCCATACCAGAGAGACCTTGTGTATGTCACAATGTCTATCAAGGCTGATTCTTTATATGCCCAAGTTGTCTTTCTTCATTCATCACCCCACCTCAATCCCTGCTGTTAAAAACATTGTTGCAGCAGTCCAAAGGTGTTGGCTATGTTCAGCTTTTTCAATTAAGAGTTCCTCTGTTAGCACAGGTTCTGCTGTGTGGATGAAGAAGCAAATCATCAATTTCTTGAGCTAAAACCCCATCATTTCACAAGCACACATATACATGGTAGTCTTCCCTCTCCATTGTCCACAATGACCTCTGACTACCTGCCCTATTGCCATTCAGCCTTGCCAGATTTACACACACTCAGCTTTCTCTCCCTTCAGCCAACAAAGGTAAGGAGAGCTCCAAATTTATCCTCCACTGATATAAATAGCAGATCATACTGTCCCTACTGTAAATGAAACTAAAGACACATTAGTGAAATTGGTAATCCATGTGCATAAAAGCTTAGAAAGAAAATGTGTTTCTAATTTAAACCTCCCCAACAATGCAGATCACTTAACCCAAGTTCAAACAACTCTGAGAAACTGGCTGTAGCATCTCATACTACAGAGATACACAAGTCAACATTCTGAAGCAGGTAAAATACAAGGAATAGATCAATAGAACAAAATTATTCTTCACATTTTCCACATCAGCCTCATTTCTGAATGATGGTGGCTTTGGGGTTTTAGCATATTCTATCATTACAAGCAGGAGAGAGAGTTATAGTCCACGACTTGAAGCTGCCAGATGAATCACTGCAACATCATCCTTTTCAGTTTTCACTAGCTACTTCTCATAAGAACACAAGGACAAGGAGATGCCTGATCTAACCCAAAGCAGGGCCTTTGTGCTTCATTTTCATTTCTCCAGCTTGACTATGCACTGCACTTTCTTTCCCTCTCAACTCACAGGTGTTGACAGGCCAAGGAAAGGGTCTGTACCTGTCCTAGGCTTGCGCTACCAACTTGTGGTCTGCTGTACCTGCTACCATTTCAGCCAGTCCACCGTACAAACACACAGCATCCCAGATAAGAAAACATGCCTTATGAAGAAATATAACAAACATTTTTGGCCTATTTAAGACAAACACAATCTGACTTTATCTTTTGTTTATGTTATATCAATACTTATAAAATTTTATATTTCCCTAAAATTGACCTTTTTTTTTTTTTTTTGGTATGTCACTCTTGTGGGGGCTAATAACAAGAAATACCCATGTCAACAAGGTAATAAATGGTACTTTTGAATATCCTTAAAAAATTTCTTAATAACTTCTTGACAGTTACTACAGGCAAAATATGTGTGTATTTTTCACAAAATACATGCTATATTATTGCCACTGTAAGCAACAGAGATAAATTATGGGTAATTTCCACTTTTTAAGTCCTGTTTCTATGGTAATATGAGCAACTGCCATTACTTCAAACCTTGTTACCATGGTTATTTCAGGTAATTCCAGGGGTTTAATACCTTTAAACCTAAAGCTATACTTTTTTCTCTGTCTTGCTGTTGAGCTAAACCACAGGTCAACTTTAGGGGGAACATAACAGTTACAGTTGTAATAAATACAGCATATAGCAAACACATGTAAGAAGACAAGTCAAGGTGAATCCTTACCGTGCAACCATTAGCTGATTGTCTTCTCCAGAAAGAGCAGCATCATTGTGCCACATGTATTTCTATGGAAAACCAAAGGTGTTTCCTCCAGAGGGTAAATCTTATAACTACCCTCAGCTGCACAGACCACTCCCCTTGGCCATCAAGCTCCCTGGGGAAGCTGCAGAAGGGGGATATAGTGAGCTACCAATCTGCTCCTCCAAATCCCAGCTTTAAGAGCTGACTGATGTCATCTGCCTTCCATCTTGCTAACAGGGAGGGTCATTGGGGAACCTGGGTCTAGTAATGGGCAAGTCATCTAACACTTATGCCTAATCCAAGTGCCCTGGAGAGTAAATGGACTTAATAGAGACTTCTGTGGTAGTGGGAAAGCTTTCACCACTCCGGTACTGGTGCAAATAGCACCAGCATCCTCACCTATGCTATTCAGGCAGCAGCAGACTTCATGACCTAGCAGCTGAGTAGTAATAAAAATTAAAACTGATTTTTCATCCTGATAAATGTTCTTATGCTAGCTCTGTGACCACAGCCTGCCTTTCCAATAGTTGTTCTTGCTCATGCATACGGCAAATGCTGCTCTTGACCTTAGTCCATTCAGACTGTTCGCACAGAGTTTTCCAAGCTTCACCTAGAGAGGACAATTTACATCATCTGCCTCTATTCCTTCACAGTGGAAGTCTCGCTTGAACAAACTGTTATTTGCACTGATGAGGGATTTTTTTTCTTGTAGTAACTTGCTATAGCTGGGATACAAGGTCAGGGCACTGGTCCAGTCTGAGTCACTAGGAGACCACATAATGCTGCTGAGTTGGCTTCGACATTGTCAGGATTTTGGCCTTCTCATTAGCATTTCATTTGAAAATACAGATGAGACACCATCACTTTCTCTTTTTTTTTTAATAATTTTATTCCATATAATTGTAGAGAAAAGATAGTAACTGCAAAGTAAATGGACCTTAATGACTTAGGAGCAGGAAAGCAAATATCCAAATCCCAAGATGCATCTCTGTTTTCAACAAATCTTATATTTTAATGTACCCAAAACCCCTCATACTTCAGGCTGGCAGTATTATGTCTGTTATATGGCTATGTTTTTTTTTCTCATGCTAATTAACAGGATTCATCATAGTGAGCTACAGTACTCTGTTCAGAGGTTTTTTCAGGAAAAAGATGTAGTCAGTCCTTTTGCAAGGTTTCCTTACCAACACTCAAAAGTCCATTTCAGTTATACAGGCATGGATTTTTTTTCCAAATAAGTAACACGTGTCCTCAAATTCAGACATTAATATCATCAAGACAGTGTAGTCTCTTAGAACAAGGGAAAAGAGTACATGAGCTCAGAGGTCTATTTTCCTGTCAGTGGGTGATTAGCAGAACCTAATATGGATGTTCCACATGAACCGCATCTGTCAACTCTGACTATGTCTATATACATTGTTAAATATCTTGGTGTAATAGGACAGATTCATAAACCAAAGTAGTTGGTGCTGATGACCCCTCATTAGAAGTAGTTTAAGGGTTTTACCTCATAAGGGTTTTACCTTATAAGGGTTTTACCTTACCTTAGTTTGGTCCACTGGACAGAACATCCCTGCGATGCATTTGTTTTGATACATACATTCAGTATGCCTCTCATCCGATCTGTATTTCCCTATCATGGAAATTTGCCATGCACCTGGAGTTCCAGACAAACGGGGACAACCAGGGCATGTACATTATTGTTTTGGTTTAGAGCAGCAATCTAAACACAGCCTTTCTAGCTCCCCCTGGACATGAATATTATTTTAGAGAGAAAGCAAGCAGTGGTGGGTTGGTTTAAGTTACACAAGAATGGTGAGCTGTTGTTAGAGGCAGGGAACAATAAGTCAGGAAGTCACCTTGGTTTTCTTCAGTTGCTTCAAGGACAATGGTGAGTATGTAATGGCTGAAACTCTTCTACTTCCACTTGGGAGTTCACAAAGAGATTCTCTAACTCTGAGAGGAAGGAAAGATAGAGCTGAGCAAGTTGTGCTCATATTACAATCAGAAACCTGAGTATGGGGAGCAGGTACATGTGAAACTCCTCCGAACTAAAAGACTTAGCACTGTCTGTAAACTGTTATATTTACTAGCAATACTGTAAAAGCTGCATTGTGTATTGACTGGCTACCACGGAGTTCTCCATCACCATGGTGGCATGCCTATGTCCCTCATTTGGGAAGTATGGTCATTCCAAAAAGTATTACATTTCTTTCATATCCCTTTTATGGCCAGACATTATACGTACAACACACAATACGACATTTTCTAAGCTGATACATTGATGTCACAAAATGTGTTGACAACTGTAGAATATAATCCTGCAAGTGGCACGTCAAGCTGTTTCACCAAATTCTGTATCCTGCCAGGCCAGCTTGCAGAAAGGCACTAATCTAACCAATTAAATTACTCAGACATCTTCTAGTACCAATCCTTATCTGCAGGCTTGCAACATAAAAAAATTAACAAGGCTTTCTGGAGCAATTTGGACTTCCCTTTCTTTCTGAGACAGTCATGACTTCTAAGATCCTGATAAGCTGAAGGGGCCTCTCCTGTTCTGAGATTCATCACTATTTACAGGATCAGCTTGAACTATATTTATAGACAAGATCCTTGTATAGCAGTAGCACATTTCTCATTTGGCTGTTCTGTTTATTTTCCTTTCTTAATGGCAACCTTAAACTCTATTATGACAAACTCCTGGCATTTTACCTGATCCCAGCCAGGGTGGGTCTATTTATGGGGTGGACATGCTTCCATGAAAAACACATCACAGGTTGTGTTTCTTGAGAAAATGGTCTTCTGAAAGGATTTTTGGGTTCTCTTGAAAAGGAGAAAGCCAGCAGTAAGTCATCACTCTCAGCAGAGACACAGGCTACTTTATTTCCTAATAGTATATGATATACTTTAACTGTCATTTCAGGGAATATTTAGCTCAGGTAGTGAGGTTCTGCAAGAATTTCTAATTAAGCACAGCAAGAGCAACTTGTGTCATCAGAAGCAGCTTGATATGTTTATTATGGCCCATCTAACAGCATTTTTGGTGACAGGAGAATATCTTTGATGGTTCAGGATATCCCTCTGTTCTTGCTGTTACCACCGGGCTAAGACAGGATGAGGTACATCCCACCCATAAGTCTGTTTACTTCCTCACACTGACCTTGATGGACATCATCCCAACACAGCCCTCAGCAGTATCACTTCTGAGATGCTGTGTGAAGGGGGATGTGAAGTGTGTAGTTTATGTGCTGCTCCATTAGCTAAGCAAAGAAGTGACAGGGCCTCCAGCAGGAGGCCTCCAGCAGCAAGTGAAGCCCATTGACTGTGGGCCAGCATTTGAGAGGGGAAGTGAGGAAACTTCAGCATTAGAACATTCCCTGCTCAACCTGGAGCCAAGACCTAAGAACCTAACCCAAAAGAGTTGGGACCTCCAGAGTTTAGCACTTTAGAAAGCTGTGCAATTGAGATGGGAAATCTCAGATCACTGGTTCTAGATACATTTCATTGAATGCTCTGGACCTGGATATGACTCTTCTCTCCATCTCCCTTCTCCTCCCTGGAATTTTCTCGTCAACTACTTGTCTTCAACATCTCCATTTTCAGGCAAAAAAGTGTACTGACTCCAAGTGGAGGAGGCAGGTCACACTGGGTATTTCCCATATGACCTTTTAATCTAGAATTCCCTCCCATATAAAGGACAAAAATGCACTTTTGCTATAAATCAACCCCAGAGAATAACAAGTATCTGAAAAAAATGTTAACAATTAAACAATAGTTCAGGGATTTAAAAATAAAGTACCTTGTGTGTGAACAGATTAAGAGAATGTTGTCTATATAATTCTGAAGAAAACCAATTAAGCTTACCATCTAATGAGCAATGATGCTCTCTCACATCTGCCAGCAAAATGAATCAACATAATCTATTGCAGGTGGTTGCGATTTCTATTCACTATGCTACAGAAATGATTCAGCACCATAAATTATGGAAGTATAATCAGCAATAGGTAATATGGGGGAGCCTACCCTTTTCTTATTTTATAGGCTCATAGCTACTATTACATCATAAAGAAGTGCTCAGATTTGTGCCCACAATTAATATAAAACATCAACATTTTTTTTTCACCAGCTCTTAAATTATCACATAGTATTTCAAGACCCAAGCCAAACTGTAAATAAGGACAGAAGTTCAGGAATCACCACTTTCTGCCACAGTTTTGCTTTTCACATAGATGATTGGGAAGTCATCAAATCAGGAGACAGATTTTCTACTTGCATTGAAAAGGGGGTAACACTTTTCCTAATCTGTTTTTATCATATTTGACAGAATCTTGTTATTTAATAACGCATCTTTTTTCCTCTGGTAAAATTGCTCTCGTAACAAGCTTACATGATCTTTCACCGACTTCTTAAAATTTTTGTCTTCAGTAGGGAAATATTTTGGTATACACTTGTGAATAAACTAACCCTAGCCCATAATATCATACTGTATAACTGTAAGCAAAAGGAGTCCATATTTTGCTAAGATTTGGTGAAATTACTGTTTTCTGGCACATTGGTTACTTCTAATATAAGTCACATAAATGTGCAGAGTCCCACAGGAAATCCATGAACAGCTGATATAAAGCCATCGAACTGAAGGTAATTAAATCAAAGAGAAATGTGGCCCATAATCATTATCCATAGCTGCAACTAAACCCAGCATAAGTGTAGCCCACCCTTGTGGGCATCCCAAAGTTGATATATGTCTCAAGTGACTGGTGCTGAAGTTTCCTTCATAAGAAAAAGTCAAATAAAATTAAAATAATAACGTTATTCCATTGTATCCTTCAACCTATTATGCTGCTGTACAAAGGAAACTAAATTTTGATTGATAAAAAAAAATTAAATGTTTGCAGGAGTTTTATGGAAATAAACTTTCACTTCTTACAGTCCAGATAGGGGTGGGACACAGAATCTGTGATGACAGGTCTCTGGCATCTAGAAGTTTAGAAACCTAAAACAGAAGTAACACATCAGAATTTATATTCTTTTTCAGTTCATGTTAGAGAAAGTTTTCAATGAAAATAATAGAAAATGGATTTCCATTATCTTCATGGTATTCTTAACATAATTTTGAAATCTACCAAAAAAAAAAACCCAAAAAAAACCAACAAAAAATATTTGAAATCCTTAAGGAAACTAAACATTTTGAGGGCATTTTTGTTATTTTTCTTTGCTTGGGGAAGCCATTTGTTTGCTTAACCAAAAAAAAAAATTTAACTTTATTTTGAAGGCAGACAGTCTCTTTAGTTTGGCTCTTGATTTTCATTTGAAGGAAGTGTACCTTAACTTCACAAAGCATCCTGAGGTCACAAGATGCCTTCACAACCATTCATCAGAGGGCAACAAACAAAATTCAGAGGATAACTGTGTGCTCTTCACCTCTCCTACACATACTTTAAGAGAACACTTTAGTGGAACAATAAAGGAAGAATGTGAGCTCTTCCCAGCTCACAGGTTTGTCTGTAATGTTTTGACAGAGATCCTGACCGAGCTGAAGGTGCTCAGGGTTCTGAGGAGTGGAGTGAATAATTCAGCATTCAGCATGTCTTGTGCTGAGACACTGCTCTGAACCTCTTGCAACACATGAACAAAGCTACAGAGAAAGAAGCAACTTTCTGATAAGCTACAATAGGGTGAAAAAAGCTCCACTGAATCACAAAAGCTTAGAAAGGAAACTATTTTATGATCTTAACTAAGGTAGTCTGTGACTGATACCAGTGGAAGACAGATAGTTAGAGTATCAAGAGTGGTTTATTGCTCACTATTTCCCTGTTTTCATTCATAAGGAAATCTTGAAAAAAAAAAAAAAATTATGGTGGAATGATGTTATTACCTTGATCTCAAATCCTCCATCTTCCTTTACATATGAGTCTATTTCTTGTGAAGAAAAAAAAAAAAAAGACACTCAGTCTGTGCTTATTACTGAATATAATCTGGAAATGATCAAAAGCCTGAAAAACACATTGTAAAGATCTGCATGTTTACCAGGATGCAGGCAAGGTTTTACTGAACCTGTAAAAGTGCCCACTCATTATAGGAAACCTTGTAATAATGTCTAATTTTACCGTTATTCACCCTCAGTGATGAACCAGAGATCCTATCTAAATAAAGAAACAAGAAAACACATTAATGTGTGACCTGTACATTTAACTGCAGTTAGTACTCTAATGTTCTTTCTTAACAGGTTGTACAGCATATCTGTTTTTAATATTTCTAATAGATTCACAACAACAAACTGAACTCCCTGAGGAGCAGGGGTGCCATGCCTTTTTTCCCCCTTCAGCTGTTTTCTTCTCTCAGCTATAATAGTTTCTTCATCTCATAAATGGAAAGTCTCACACAAATGAGAAGAATCTCAAGAATCACATTGTTTCTTTTTATTTGACTGAAGATGAAAGTTTAAAATCCTCATAAGAGTACATATACACTCCACATTTCCATTTCCCCAAAGCCACAGGACAGCAGTAAATTAAACCACCTGAATTCACATATGGTCATGATATGCTTAAAACAAGACACTACGGAGACACAGTGTCTTCCTGTTGTGGCACTGCTAGTCCTCTCTTCTTAGCTATTAGTACCTGTTTTCCTTTTAACTCAGTTTCTAGGAACATTGTAAATGACAACTCCTCATCTAACTGAATAGGGAATGAGACAATGAACAGTGCACTGTGAAAAAAGGTAACTTCTGCCTGGATCTGGGACTCCGGAGCATCAAGAGCAATACCATTCCACAGATATGCTAAAGAAGAATCAGTCATTTCACTGTTCGCTGTCATTTGATATAACCACTGTTACAGCTTGCCAAGCTCTTGGATATCAGCTAGAGGTTGGTAGCACATTACACACCATGCCATGTTTCTTTATATTTGGCTTTAGTGAATATATTCACTAAATATGATGTAATTGTGTACTTCTGGCATTACCTCAGTGCTTCCCAAATTAGGTATCATCTCTTCTTTTTTGTTTACCTTTTTTACCCCACAGGAAACTTAAACTTACTTCTAAGATCTTGTGATCGGATGAAGCCACAAGAACTCTATGATAAGCATTTTCTGAATTAACATCTCTGCTATCACCTACTTTAAGAACCCTGTCAAAAAGGGATTTATGGCACTGACTCTGGCACACAAGTCTTCCTTGCTCCTATTATAAGCTTTATGTTACTATATAGTGCTGCAGTTTTGCTATAGCCATCCATTTAATTGTGCAGAAGCTTTACCACAAAAAGTGCCAGTAAAAAATATGCTAACTTTCATATAACCTTTGCCGAGACTTTGCCTTTGAAGATTTTTATTAATACTGTACATATGCTGTAGCTCACCCTATAATCCTTCCTATACCAAGCTTCACTCTCCATTCCACAGATGCATGTTTCTATGATTCTATGCAGGCTTATAGTAATCTGTAATAAGAGCGAGCATTTACGATTGCATATATCATGTTTTTATTTTAAATGCAACTTCAAAGCCAGCTGTGGAAGACCCATTCTATTTAACCTGCATTATTAATGACACACAGAAAACACATTCCAGTGGTACCATTAAAGTCACCTGTAAAGACACTAGTAAATTTAGGAAGATGAATTTTTTCCATGAAGAATATATTGCAGTAGTGAATGAAAAACTGAAAGGGTTACCTGATGCTCTACTATGCTTTTCCTAGTCACTGTACTTGTGTTAGGATGGTACAAAACCCTCAAGCCTTCACAATGTAAACATATGTCTAAGATCTGGTATTTTTTTGTAAATGATGTCTAAATTAACAGAAATTACACATCTCTATAGCTGTGTCCTTATGAGAAGAAGGCAGAAAAGGATCCAAATGGACTGAGGAACTCACAGGTCAGCAAACTGCTTTTTACACCTTGCTTGCACGCTCTGCTAGTCTCAAAATGTTGGTCCTGTATTTACATCTAACCAGGCACATATATGTTCTGCCAAGCTCTCCATTTGTAAGCCCTTTCCTGAACTTGTTGAAGCAATAACACTGGGCACAAACCTTTTGTTCCCTGAAAAAAAAGAATCTCTTTTTGAAGAGGAAACACACAAAACAGAGCAAATCCTTGACAGCCCTGAGGTCAAGTTATCTCAATGAGTAACAGTTAAGAGAAGAGACTGTTTCTGTATCTTCTTTCCTGGATCAGCCACCTTCTTATGAACAGTCCCACTAAAGCAACAGCTTTCTGACATAGCTACATGCATCTATATGGGAACACCAATTATTTTCAGTACCATTTTCTGAAATTTGTGCCATGGGAGAAAGCAAAATGTATTTGTATTACGCCAAAAGATAACATTTATTTTACCATTAAAAGGGAGCTGCAATAGTCTCTGTGTGGAGTACTTAGTGTATCAAATAGTAGATTGTCAGCTGCACCACACAATCTAATTTAAATTAATGTCTCGGTATGTAATTGTATGGATACATATTGACAAATGATTCTTTGTAGTCTGACTGAATAGAAAAGGCTATCATAACAAATTGCTGCTATTCAGGAACAGGTATCTAGAAAACACTGACACAGAAAACACTTGTGACTGTTTCCCAGTACTTTACACAACAGGAGCAAGACACTTGTTTTCTTAACATTCATAGCTCTGTCATCCGTCACTAGGAATTATTTTGCCAGTCACATAGACATAATGCGCTTTTCCATATGTGTTTCAGTAGTATTTTAAACCAGCATCCATTAGAGTCTGCTTATAGTAAAACATTTGTTTATGCACAATTGTACTACTCGCACATAGTTGTGCTGCCTATGCACCATGTTGCATTGCAACCTCATAACTCCACAACTGCTGTGATTTTTCTGGAGGAGAAGTGATGTCTCAAGGGTCACATTAAATTTCCTTGATTTTGATAAGGAAAAATGTGACCTAATCTTCATTACTTCCAAATAAATGACATATTTCAATTGAGGGAACACTGGTGGTAGTCTGTGCCTCTTATGAAATTGAACAAGGATTATATTTCATTCCCCTGTACCCAGAAGAATGATGAGCTCAGTTTGACTTAGATCAGTCAAAAGGTCATATCTTTGTTTTCTTGATATAATACAAATAGGTAGTTATAAAAAAAAAAAAAAAAAAAAGTAATATTTATTCCTCTTGCTGTCAGTCGTAAACAACAATTAAATAATGCAAGGGGTTACCAAAGAAACAACAGAAACCCGGCCCATTCACTGAGTTCCTATAACAGCAGCTTTAATTACATTAAAGATCAATTCCAATATTGAAAAGTGTGCTGTGTAATTTCATAATGGTACTGCTGGCTTCACTGCTTCATAGACTTAATACTGATTTTAGATTAACCATTATAGTTGTGTACATTCACATCAGCCAGAGTATTCATCCACCTGCTTTCCATTTTGCCGAAGAACTGTTTGCCTACTTCCAACCCATGCCCACTTTAAAAAGATTAAAATCTCTTCCATGCCAACTATTGCAGTACAGGAATTTAAACTGCAGTAGATAAGGATGGGATTTTGACAGAAAACACAGGTGTCTCTGTAGTATTTGCATCCTTTTGAACAAAAAAGGATGAGACAAAGCCTGGATGTGGTCTGTTCATGAACAGTT
>JAAGNO010031111.1:49169-69970 GCA_033439905.1 Ceryle rudis
TGTCTCTGTAGTATTTGCATCCTTTTGAACAAAAAAGGATGAGACAAAGCCTGGATGTGGTCTGTTCATGAACAGTTCGTGTGGCAGCTTTGTCCCACTGAGAATTGCAAGCCTGCAATAAGGAAGTAGCTCATTTAAAAGCAATACACTTAAACATGTACATGCACCACTAAACTGTGTCTCTAAGCACCACATCTACATGTCTTTTAAATACCTCCAGGGATGGTGACTCCAGTACTTCCCTGTTCTACTGCTTGATAATCCTTTCAACAAGAAAATGTTTCCTAATGTCCAATCTAAACCTCCTCTCATGCAACTTGAGGCCATTTCCTCTCATCCTATCACTTGTTACTTGGGAGAAGAGACCAACACACATCTCACTACAAACTTCAGGTAGTTGTACAGAGCAATAAAGTTTCCCTTGAGCCTCCTTTTCTCTAGACTAAACAACCCCAGTTCCCCCAGCTGCTCCTCATAAGACTTGTGCTCTAGGCCCTTCACCAGCTTTGTTACTCTTCTTTGGATACACCCTAACACCTAAATGTCTTGCTTGTAGTGATAGCCCCAAAACTGAACACAGTATCTGAGGTGTGGCCTCACCAGTGCCAAGTACAGGGGACAATCCCTTTCCTAGTCCTGATGGCCACACTATTTCTGATACAAGTCAGGATACTGTTGGTCTTCTTGACCACCTGGGCACACTGTTGGCTCACATTCAGCTGTCTGTCCACCAACACCCCAAGAACCATTTCTGCTGGGCAATTTTCCAGCCACTCTTCCCCAAGCCTGTAGCATTGTACAAGTTTGTTGTGACCAGGTGCATGACTCTTCACTTCGTCTTGTTGAACCTCATATAATTGACATTGGTCCAGGTTATCCACAAGACTTTTTCTAATTTCATGAGTCTTTCACCACTCCTGAAGTCATCTCTAGTCAGCAATTTTCTGGTTTTCTTCCAGTGCCTCGTCAAGCAGAGGAACATGCTTAAATATTTGAGGACAATGTCTCTGATAAATGGAACTATTGCGGGTACCAATATGTTAATTCACATTTTATGTCCAACAGTAAAAGATATTTCCTTAAAAATACAAATATGTGGCCTCTCCCATTAAAATTAATTCTCTAAAGACATTCTATTTTCTTGTTGAACTTAAAAGTAGTATATCAAAGCCATTCATAAGTGTAAAAATGTTTTGAGAAATTTCTCCTAATTGTCCTTTAAAGAAAAACTAGATACTCACTGACTTCCCCAAATACCTTGTACAACTGATACATTCACAGGAGCAAAGTCTCACACACTTGCAATAAATGTTTGTTTAGAAAATGGTATATGCCAAAGCCACGTAGGGGTCACAGTGAAATCTCATTTGCCTTACCTTTTTGGGCCTTTCTGTCATTTCATTATGAAGGAAAAAGAATAGGGTACAATTTTAAAAGGTCAATTACTCATGAGCAAATGGTTGATGACAGTCTACAGAAACAGATTAGAAGCACTCCACAGGCTGGAATAAGTTTTATTAAGTTGTTGAGTGCTTCCAAGCAAAAACTGTGTTCAAAATACATTCTCGTGATTTACAAGCGTCCTGAATTAAATTGGACAGTTACATATTCACTATGAATTAAATCACTTGTTAATTGGTGTTTATTTGCTATTCCATATTCTTCAGATGTGCTAATATGTCCATATGGTATCCTAGAATCCTAGAAATGTCTGGGTTGGAAGGGACCTTTAGAGGTCATCTAGTCCAACCCCGCCGGGCGAGAGCAGAGACATCTTCAGCTAGAGCAGGTTGCTCAGAGCCTCATCAAGCCTCCCCTTGAATGTCTCCAGGGATGGGGCCTCAACTACCTCCCCAGGCAACTTGTTCCAGTGTTCTACCACCCTCATGGTAAAGAACTTCTTCCTTACATCTAATCTAAATCCACTGTTTTCTGATTTAAAGTCATTGCCCCTTTTAAGTAAGGTTGTGACATCATGAAACAAGCATGAATTTAATTGTGTCAGTTAAGATCTTAAGACCTAGGTAAGAGAAGACATTTCACTTTTTATCCAGCTCAGTTTATGGTCCTTTTCCTTCCCTGGCCAACATGCACACAATCTTCCATTGTAGAATCATTAAAGCTATTTGGGTACTCCACCTTCATAAATTCTGACTTCTTTTTAAGGTTACTCTCATTCTTAAAATGTCTTGAACTTGGAATGCTTGATTTGAGAATAATTAGAATGTCTCTGCAATATATGTTTATTTGAAATATTTCATACATTTTGCCTTAAACACTATTTTAACATAGCTTTTGTCTAACCATGTCCATGCTTGTAATACTAAATATTTCCTGCAGTAAGACACACAACACCACAACCTACTATTTGTACTATGTCTACTATTTTCATATGAAAATAGCAGGAATAAACTCTTTTCCTGTTAAATGTTTTTCTAAATAAATCAGAAAAAAATAAAGTTTTTACTCTTTTTGGCTTCTCTGGAGAAGGGTAATGCAGCCACAGAGTATTTGCCAGCTGGGTTTCCACCAGTTCTGCTTCACATGATTAGCTCATTCCACATATCTTTATTTCCTCCTTATGGTCCCACCACAGACACACCCTCCTGAACAATTTTCCCATACCTTCCACCCATCACAGTTCTCCCAGCTTCTATCTATACAGATGCAAATTTGTATATTCACATGCAATTAAATTTCCCCCTCCAGCCAGCCCTTGCTTTTGAGTACATGTTGCTGTAACATCCTCTTGAAGTTGCTTTATCATTATAGACTGCTACATGACTGTGTTTTTTCCCAGTAAAACTGAACTCAGACATTTAAAAACTTTGTTTCGAGTAAGCATGAGGCCACAGGCCAATGTTGTATTTCAGACATCAGCCCCCTATGCTGTTCTAGATAAAAAGGAAGATAGAAGTAATTTCCTCATCTCTCTGGTGACAGTTGAGAATATCTAGCCTCTATTGGAAATTCCAAGATGGAAACTGCTCTCCATATATCATTTTCTCATCAAGATGAATATAATAATAAGGCATTTGGATAGAAAGTACTTATACAGAAGTATGGAGTATATTTCCTCTGGGTACTGGAATTCCTAGTGATGATGCTCTGGTCAGTCAGTAGTCACCCCCATCCTTTGGGTCATTAACCCAACCAGTACTACCACTAACCTTAGGAACACTCCCGGTTATCCTAGTACTCAAAAAGAAAGAGTTTCATGTCATCAAAAAATGTTTGGGTGACAGGAATTTTCATTTTAATGTTGGTAACACACTGAAGCCTCTGAAATGATTCCGAGTCAGTGGTCTCCTGTGAAGAACTGAGAAGATATAATACAAAGGTCTTAGTGACAGGAGAGACTTTGAAACCTGGCTTTCTCTAGTTCCACTTGAGGGCCAACTGGCTGGTTCTTTCCAAACAAAGTTTATCAAATTGAGGGTTAATTTTTCTCAATACAGTTGTCACCAAAACTGGTATCTCTCTGAAAATATATTCAGTTTTAATACATCTTTATTTTCTAGCTAGAAGAATTTTTCCAAAGAAGTTTTGCCACCCAATTCTTTTATTATAACCTTATTCCACTGCTGGCAGTGGTGATTCATTGGTTCCCTTGCTCTGATAATTATCATATAGCTATATTTGAAATAATTGAAAAACCTAAGTGCACCATGATATTTGTGAGTTGTTTTTAATTATTTAACCCTATCATATAAGCAGTGATTGCTAGTATTTAAATATTTTCTAAATAAAGGCTACTGTCTGCAGGCTTATTTCTCACAAGCAATGCTAACACTAGAAAATAAATAAATAAATTATACATCATTAAGGGAGAGGGAAGAAATACTTAAAGATTTATTCCAAAAAGTTTTAAATTATTTGGCCTGCAGGATGTTTTAATATGAAAAATATTTCTGCATAGATAGATGTATATTTTTTCCTATATGCAGAAAAGTAGCACAATCTTCAAGCAGCACACAGCATCTGACTTTCAATACCTACAGCCTCTTCTGCTTAAGAATAAAATAAAACTACTCAAAGCCTTGGGTCATATCTTCAGTTAGACATTTCACATGCAACTCTTGAGGGGAAAAAAAAATTGCATGGGTCTAATCCAAACCCTTTGAAGTAAATTTTTTGAGGTGTAATGGATTTTAAATCATGTTTTAGTTTGTTTAGAGTACTTTTCTGCTCTTTTTTTTCCTTTTTCTCTTTTTTTTTTTAATCCTTCTCAATAAACCTCTTTAATGACAGTTTGCAATACTAGAATTATTCTGAACAGGTAAGGTATCAAAATCTACTTTTTGCCATTATTGTGTAAGATATTTATATTTTGCATGAAGTACCAAAGATAAAATAGAGATGAAAAGAAACTGCTGGAGATTTTTGAATTATAAAACCCAGGTCAGTTGACTTATGCTTTCCATGACTAATGCTATTGCAAAGCCCCAGTGTCTGGAGCTCCAACATATTGAAGGAAAAAGTTGTCAAATTTATAATAAGCATGAGGTATTCAAAAGTTAGAGCAGAGAACTTTGCTGCAGGACTTGTGAAGACTTTATTGCCATCAGTGATTCACTGTATGACAGGGAGCAATTAATATCTCTGCTGCAGCCTACTTCTTTGGTAAAACAAACTGTAATATGTCGCTTGTACTGGGAATTTGAGAGGGTGTGAGCTGCAGCTTAATTGTTTTTACAATTTATAAAAATACACTTGGCCTCTAAACATAGAGTCCTTTTTCCTTCTCCCACAACTTAATGTATCCAAAAAAAAAAAAAATAAAAAAAAGAAGTAACCAGCCTGCAAAAATGCTCACACATAGACTTCAAGATGCTTAAGGAAGATCTAAAGAAGCCAGAGGTCTCCATCGTGGTGCTCTGAAGATCAGGATGGTCTCTCAAAGTAAGAAAATTATTATGGGGATGCTGTCACACCCACTCCACAGCCTGGGGCAGAGGAGTCTGAGGCTGCCGGTATGACAACCACAACTCAGCTGTAACGCGAGGTTTGTATAGTACTTTAAGATGCACACTTGGAAAGGGGAGCTGTGTATCCACAACACCTGCACTACAACTACCTGAGGTACCTCATCTGTCCTGTCTTAGTAAATCCAAGTCCCTTTAGCTTTAGAATTATGTAGTGCAGCAGTTGCTATGGAAACTAGCTTTTTGGGCTTTTTTTTAAATACTTTTGTCAATAAGTACACACAGTATATTGCATGTCTCAGCTGCCAGAATGACTTATGCCCTCTTTGCTTCAACATGAATGCCTGTATTTATGCAGAAGTAGAAAGGCTGGTTATTTCTTATATGACTGACTGTGCTCCTTTTGGCATAATATGCTTTTATGAATAGTCAGGTGAAAACAACCCACTTACCTTCAGAATAATAAATTAGCCTGTGTGACTCAGAGAGGAAGTAAGGGGGGAGAAGGGAATGAGAATTAAAGTTTTGTGCAGTTCTGCTGAAATTCAAGCCACATAATCCCCACACACCCAAGCATATAAAAAAGAGGCTCTGGAGAGGTAGAAGTTCTTCAGAAAAGAAAATTTTAAGACTTGACTGGCCTTTGGTTATGTAAAGAAATGAAGATTGAGCAGCTGCACTGACATTTCGTTTCTGGATAGTAGAGGGTGGTAGTGACTCATTCCTCATTGCTATGCCAGCATACCTTTTCTACACAAGTTTTCATTAAGGTTAAAAACAAATGAGAAGGCAATACATTTCAGCTTGCATCAATGTGTTGCTGACAAGTAGCATAAGTGACCTGCCACAGTGGCCCAAGCCAAAGTGTTCTCATTTGGATAGCTCAAGAGCAAGTATTTCTTGTATGAAATTCAGAAAGGGCATGTTATATAGAAATTAAATTAGGTTTTACTCTTGCATTGCAAAAATCCATAAAGCCTACATCACAGCTATTCATGTTATATAAAAGAAAGCCTGAATTACCATGCACAATGAAATATAAATGACAAATATGAGAAACTAATACAGTATATCATGAATTAAGTGTAAAGATGAAAACAAACACAGCGTAATCAGTACTTGCCTCAGGTAATGAAAAAATTTGTATGAGAAAGAATAGGTCTGTATGTTAAATATTTCTAAGAGCTGAAAGGGGGAATGTTAGTCAGAAACTAAAACTTCCTTAGCAAAGTATTTGTATATGGGACAGAAAAGTTATACAGGGCTAGCCAGGACATATTGTGCTAAGCTTCAAGTCCTGCATTTAGCACCTTTTCAGGTAACACCTCATGTTAATTCTTGCTTGGGAAAGGCATCAGTGTTTTCAGAAACACAGGTAACATTGATCCATCTAAGAGTGATTTTGGGCTTCTTTCAAACTTCTGTCCATACACTGCTTCAGAGCGAGCTGTCAAACACAAACCCTCTCCCAGACTTCACCCAACACTTAAGGAAAATTCAGATAAAAACCTTCCATGAAAGCTCTTCCTTGGCCACTACCCCAGAAGATGCTTCCCTGAGCTTCTCACCTATCTTATTCTGAGCCCTGGCTTCTTGCTTGGGAGAAGCCAGGGATATCCCATTCTCAGTGAAACTCACCCCAGACAAGCCACATATGCTAAGTACAAGAAATGACCCTAGGGGACAGACACCTTGCACACAGTCTCACTTATACGAATGTAGCATCTCTGAGAGTCAGATCACTGGCCAAGCAGGAAAACACAGGTAGTGACAGCACCAGTTCCTTTCTGTGGAGTAATTCCATGTCTGTCAGCCAGGGAACATTAATGTTTGACCTTCTAGTTGGTGGGACTGGAGAAATTTTGTACAAGCTATGCCAGAACAGGGTTATTGCTTCTGTTTCACTCCTTAGCAGCAGGAAAATCGCACAACAGAATTCAGAGCACTGTTGATGTTGTACTTTTTTTTTTTTTTTTCTGATGAAAAACACTGCTCTATTCATTGCCTTTCATATGTTCCTAAATCCTGATCTAGAAGATTATCTCCAGCCACAGGAGTTTCTATGCTTATTAAATATGGCTGTGTCTTCTTCTAATGTATGCGATTGTAATGCTGGGTCTTACACACAGGCATCTATCCTTGAAGGAAAGAGACAGAGATCAACTTCCCCCCACCCCGGCCCTCTGAACAGTTTTTGTCTAGTAACAACCTACAGTAAAACACCTGTTAGTTAACAAGAACTAGATTTGTACTAGATGGAAGCCAAAGGTGTCATTCTTGTGTTACTAACTTTGTGAGCCATCTGACTCAAAAATGCAGTATGAACAGAACCTCATAACAAAAGAACAGCTCTTCACTACTAGGTAAAACCTGCACTGTAAAATCATTGTACGTCAGAAAGGTTTGCCATAGTTAACTAATTGGTCCTAGTAAAGAACATATCATATAGCACAATTTCTCTTCTCAGCTATGCAGAGATAAGTAAGTGTCTAGTGACTTCTATGGCAGTCTATAGCAGGATTTGGCCAATCACATAAAAGCTTCACTCTTCTGCATATATAGTATATATTGAGGAAGAAAATGGAAGCAAGCTGAAAATGGGTATGATTTGCTTTCCTATCCCAAAATCAGCCTGTTGGCTGCAGCCTTCACAAGAGGATTACACGAACAAATGGAGTATGGCTAAAAAACCCATTTCACTTAAGAGTATAAAACCCCACATCTTTCACTGAAGTACCAGGTTTCTAAAAAAGTGGTGTTATTTATGTTAGTTCCTGTACATCAACATTAATGCATTTTGCTTTGTGCTAGATTAGCATAACACACCTCAGGCTTGCATCTCAGACTGAGGAAGCAGAGTTGGAAGGTATTTGACTCTGCAGATCCTTTTACACAAGATCACAATTAGTGCATCCTAATTGCCTGCAATCATATTCCCAAATTACCATG
Organism: Ceryle rudis; assembly: GCA_033439905.1. Lineage (NCBI taxonomy): Eukaryota > Metazoa > Chordata > Aves > Coraciiformes > Cerylidae > Ceryle > Ceryle rudis. The sequence goes on from JAAGNO010031111.1 coordinate 57,044, forward strand.
GTATCCATCTGTTTCCTTTCTACCTTGTTACAGAACTGAAAGTCCTATAGATGAAGAAGATAAAAGTAATGTATCCTCATCTTCTTCCCAAACACTTCAGGGCTTTCTGGCATCATAGTGCTCCTAAAATGATGGGATGAATTTGCCACTTCTATGCAGGGTTAGCTGCAAAACAAGCACTTCATAGCCTCTTCTGCTTAATCACAGTATTATGCAGTGGGCCAAGGTGTTAGAGACATTCAGAGCCCCCTTTGAGCCAGCACTGGAGCAGGATCCTCTTCATATAAAAAGTTCACAATAAACTTGACCTAATCTTCATCCCTTGTATTGAATGCCAGACACTGGCTCCTCTTCAGTGCCTCAGTAATTTCTGGGTGAGGATTAATTCCTACAGACAGAGGAGAAGAGCTGAATAGGACAAGAAGAAAGCATTGTTAGTGTTGTTGGTACTTGTTCCAAGACCATTCTCCCCCTTCACCTTTCTTTGCCCCAGCACCTACTTCTCTGTATTCCTTTCTTTCATCTTTCTTTTCTCAAGAGTAAACCAACCCATCTTTGAGTCCTGCTGGTGTGCTTAGATCCAGAAATTCAGAAGAAGAACAAGAGGAGGCACATTATATGCCACAAAGACATTCAGGAGGCTAAAGCTGTCCATACGAGCTTCCCAGCCCAGTGTGGGCTGTCAGGTACAGGTGAATCTGGGAGATGAAAAAGAGCTGGTGTGTCTACAGTTATAAACACAAGTTTCTCCCGTGATGATTAGGATGACATTAGCTCAGGTGTTCAGGAAGTACCTGAAAGATTTACCTGAAGCAGGTACTTGAAGCACTCTCAGCACAGTAGCCCCCAGGGGTGACCCAACAGAGGAATATAAACACGTTGAAAGTGTACAGAGTATGGCTAGACTGAGACAAGCCTGACAGTAGGAACCAGCTTTTCTGGAATGTTATAATGTTCTTTTCATTCTCACAGTCCCTCCAAGACCCTTTTCTCAATCCATTCTTATGACATGTCAGGTTGCTGACAGATGTTGTGTTTGCTTCCCTGTAAGAAACCTACGTGATCAATTTCCATAGGCCATCTGATTTGCCATGTATTTAAACCAGTTGGGTTAAGGGTCCTTTTTCTAACTCTCAGAAAAGAGGAATTTAGTGACTTGAAATAGAGGCAACACTTCAAGGAGTACCAGGTGGAAAAAGCTGCATCAAGGGAAAGAGCTCTGAGAGTTCTGCAGAAAGAAGTTGTTACAACTGTAACACTGAATTCCCCAGCTGGAAGTGATACTGCTGTGAGACATTTTATTGTGCATTCTTTATCTCTGCTACATTGCCTGCTTCATGTTTATAAATTAATAAGCTGGCACAGAACACAGTTCACCTATGGGCTAGAAACAGGTAAAATCCAGAAACTAACATTTAAATTACAGTAAAATTAGGTGTTATAAATTCTTTAGAAGAATTTAAGTTTGAAGGATCTCATACAGACATTTTTGTTCACTCAGAAAAATAAATGTAGTTAGTATAAACTAGGATTTTTTAATAATCCAAATCTCCAATTTGCATCATCACAAATCAATAAAATATAAGCTATGCATGAGATAACCATGAAATTTATTATTTTAAATCATTTATTTTATGATTAGTTGGAAAACATGTAAAGACATACTACAATGTTAATAAATCTTATTCTCAGCAACCTTTACTTTTGTGTAGTTCTGCTCTTGAGAAAACTTCCAGGGAACTTAAATACTTAAGGAAGAGGTGTTTAGCTAGCACCACTGTTTCCCAAAATTGAGTATTTTGACATTAATCAGCTACAGTAGGATTAATCTCATCTACCTTTAGAACCCCAGTGTTCACAACTGAGATAGTCGTGAAGAGAAATGGATTCTATTAAGACTCAGCTCACCTGATAAAATATAGACATTTGCTATATAGCCGTTTGCTAGGATGAGAGGAATCATGCACTAGAAATGCCTATTTATCTCCACCGACAACAGAGGGAGTCTGGGATGTCTGATCTGAATGCAAACATCTTCAACACGTAAATCTGCATGGGGTTATGTTAATCATTTCTCCACTGACCTGCATTTATTATAATTGCAGAGAAATAATTATTTCAGACCTTTGCTTGCCTTCTTTTTTCCAGTTGCACACCAGAAACCTCACTCCCTCTTCCATTTAGTCACTCTGTCTACCTTGTGTTGTGAAATTTCTTGTGATCCTCTTAACTGCATGTGTCTTCTTTTCAAATCATCTATTAGCTCATAAAAGACATTTAATATATTTCTGGTGAACTATAGTAAGCAAGAACACATCTACTAGTTCTGTTATCAAGAAGGAGAAATATTCCCTGGAGGCATTCAACCTAATTCATAGATATTGTAAGAATATAAAATGCTCTGAATCAAACCATCTAAGCATCTTAATGAAGAGACAGAACCCAGGAATGTTTGTACTTGACTGTACTTGTAATGCTATGTCAACTCTGAAATAAGAACTGACCTCATCAGTATCATCATCTTGATAAAAGTGACCAGTTCATTCAAAAGTGAGGAGGAACAGAAGCCAGAAATTTGTTGGCATCTGTCCAATTACAAATATTATTAAGAAAGATGTCTAAGTCTTGGATAAGAGATAGGCTCAAGTGAGCTTTTCTGAAATACTTCTCATCCCAGGGGCAAGAAAAGGCACAAAATGCTCATTAAGATTATTAGGTGCACAGGAAGTATGAAGCCGACGCTCTGAATTTCATGAAGTATCAGGATGCATTTCCCTGGAAGAAAAAGCCATAATGAGGAAATGGCCTATATCACATGAGTAAGATAAATAATTTGCTTGTTAGATGCTACCTGGAAGATTCAAAAAGGTCTGAAAACTAGACTAATTCATACAACTTAAATCCAGCATATTCCAAACATTTTGAAATAATGTGACAAAGAAAATGAAAATAATAAAAATTCCTCTTACTTTTATACCATCACTAGAAATCCAGATAGTGAGTAAAAATAATTGAAATTTGTTGTTTATGAGAAGAAACCTAATACAATTGGTGTTATTGAAACCTGGTGGGACTATTTTCCTGTCTAGAATTCTAAAATCACAGCCTATAATCTGTTTGGAAAAGGCTATGTAAGAAAAAGAGGTTGGAAGGGTGCTTGTTTTAAAAGGCAATTACTTGCTTTAGAGATATTGATAACTCAGAACAGCAGGACCTTGAACATATATGGATCAATGAGTTCACTAACAAAACCCAAGAGGGGGTTCTGATGAGGAGTTGTTGCAGATCACCAAATCAAACTACAGAATAGGATGACCTAATCCTTAAATACTTGTCAATAATGTGGAGAAAGAGATGTCTTTTCGAAGGCTTCAGCTCAGCAGATGCATGCTGCAAGTTTCAATCAGCTAACAGTAAATCATCATTAGAGCTTCTGATATAACCCTTACCTCTATTCTAAAACCAAAGCATGTTCTACCCAACATGAGGCAACTATTTTATAACAAAGCAGATGACTGAATCATTAGACTGGAAGTTGGCAGTTATCTAAAGATCAATGGTAGCAATCTAATTATGTTGAATACGGGCAAAGAGAGGATAGTCTCAAACAGCTTTGTAGATAGGCAGACAGACAGGCAGTATTTCCAAAGTGTTAATTTCCAAAAGCGAAGGAAAAGTATAAACAAAATGAAAAGAGAGCTTCAACAACACAAGGGAAAATCTGAGCTCCTGAAAAATAATTGGTCAAAAGCTTTACTTCCAAAGAAAAGAAAACTTGACCAAAAACTTGGGATGCTATGTTTATAAAAAGATACCTAGCAAATAGATAACAAGTGACAACACACCTATAAATAAATATCAGTTTGTACAAATCAAGCTAGCAACCCCAGAAAGTAGATAAGGAACAATAAAGAGGCAGTACTGAACCCATGCCTATCAGTGTTAATGCAATCAGAAGTTTTTGTGCTGGGTTATGGGATTAAGCCTCACCTCTGTGATCAGAGAGGAACAATGTCCAGGAGGGCCTCTTTACTGAATTGAAGCCCCTGAAGCTCCCTGCCCTGTCTCCTCCTGAGGCTGTCCCAGAAGAGGTGCCAATGCATGGTCTCCTAGATGAACCAACAACAAAGGCTCTCTCCAGGACACCTCACAGGCTGAGGGACCTACAGAGGTGGGGGTTAGGGTGGGATGCTGAGGAGGACTACTTAGGATGTTCATAAATCCTGTTTTGGATGTTTAGGATGAGGACCTGAAAGGCGAAAAGTGAAGGATCACAGTGGTTTGAGAACAAGCATGAGCAAACAGAGGGAAAAAGGAATAATAGGCACTGGTTGTGTGCAAACTATCTGCTGCTTGTTCAGCCATGCCTGTCCCTGACCACTGCTTTCTGTCCTGTATCCTCTCTGAGCACTGTTTCCAACTCTTCTCCTGGGAAAGGGAGCTTTTCTGTGCATGTGGATGTGGTCCAACTGCAGCAAATGGAGTGGGATCATGGGTCTTATGTCTGGGGTCAACAGCTGGAGAGACCAAAGGGCATGTAAGCTGTTTATGTGCCAGTGCACCATTGCTGCCAACCTCAAGCCAGGCCAGCAAGTCATCAGAATGGGTCTACATGTTGGCTACCGGAAAAACCAGGAGGTCCAAGACAGCTTCTGGAGAGACATCTCCGTACTCCTGTTTGTGCTTGCCAAAGGGAGACCCGAAGATGATGTGGACAGTTACTGGACAGGTTGAATGTCTGATACTGGCTGCTGGAGGGATCCACTTCATACTCATGTCTGTATACGTGTGTAGGTTTTTCTCCCAGTAAGAGGCTTTCATCCCAATCAGGCAGAAGGGAACAGGATGTGTGCATGCCCATCAGGAACATGAGCATCCTTCCAACTGGCTCTCGGGACCTGGAGCTGTGGCAGTACCATCTCTGTCAAGCAAATGGATTCAACAGCTCCCTTCAGTCTGTGCATGTTGAAGACAAAGAGAAGCACCATAAATAGATGGTAATGACTCCTAGATGAAAAAGGTAGCATTGGCCAGTGCAAATCTAGAGTGCTCAAAGTACTCCTGTTTTGCTTTTGGAAAGAGTGAGGCTGAAGCAGTACTCTGCAAGATACTGGTCACCAAGCATAGTACTAAATGGTATATACCCAAAAAAACAATCAAACAAAACCAACCAAATAAAACCCACACAGAAATCAAAAAGAAAATTATATGTAAATTTTCTTTGTATTATTTTCAGTCTGATAAAATATGTACAAGACTCATTCAAAAAGCCATGTACTCATTGTCTTTGTTTTCTTTTTGCTTGTTTGCAGAGAAGGTTGTAGGGGTTTTGGTATTTGCTGAAACGATACAATTTCTGAATAATTCCAACACCACAAAGTTGGTAGAACACTGTTTATCAGTGTTCAAAAAGAAAACCATTCAGCAGTGATGTGTTGGGTAGATTGGCTAGCCAGACATCAACCCCAAGCAGAATCATAGATAAAAATACAGATGCAGACTTAAGATAAAGAAATAAAGAATTAATGACACTAAATATTCATTTTATAGAAAATCACACCAAGGAAACTTGATTTCCTCCTTTAAAGGGATTTTGTTTAGTCACTGGAGGTAGATTCAGAGACCAAGATTCTTGGGGCTTTTTGCAGCATTTGCTGTAGCACTATAGAACATTCTGATTAAAATTTACGCTGTAGAATATGGCACGTATTAGATGAGATAATGGCTAGGTTGATGCAAGAAGTATTTGTCAGATAGTGAATATTTGCTGATGGGAGTTTTCTTCAAAGAAGTTTTGCTATGACTAGCAATAGGTCAGATCCTATTCCACATTTTTGTTAAGAATTGGAATAAATATAAAATTGGTGACAGTCAAATCTTCATCTAAGACAAAGATTGGTGGAATGGTTAATAGCAATCACAAGAGGACTTGGGATTATTCAAACTAAATGTGCGTAAATATATCCAAGGACAAAATAATAGGGTTAAAAGGAAGAGTGCATGTGCCACCCATAGAGTGTGAAAGATGTCACTCCAAAATGGCTTTTGCAGGGATAGCTAAGTAATTCAGTACATGCTCCTTGGGCAATGTAGGAAAATGGGCTATTATAATCTCTGGACATGTTAGCAGCAGAAGTAAGACTGGTATTGGGATGCTGCCAATAGTTTTAGTAGCCAAATTTTGAGAAGGACATTAGAAAACAGAAGAAAGTGAAGGTCATAAAAAATTGACTTTCAGAGCTGAAGAAAATGTGTTAAAGTGAAAAACTTTACCAGCTCAAGCTGTGTAGCTTTCGAGAGAGCAGGCTGAGAGTGACTTGATTGCAGTATCTAAATACTTTCAAAGGGAGAAAATAGGAATTTCTAAAGGGTTCTTTAACAAAGACAAATATAACAAGAATCAAAGCCAGCAGTGAAGCCAAATGTGAAATCATGCACCAATTTGTAATTGCAAGAGTGATTATACACTGGGAAAAAATATAAAGGAAAGTCCATCTTCATCTCTTGATGTCTTCAGATCATGAGTAGATGCCTTTGTGGAACACATTGCTCCGACAGAGAAGTTATTTTTTAAATCAATGTATTCAGCTAATAGCCAGCCTGGGAATTAGATCCACAGAAAATTTCTATTTGGCCTGCAGCTTTTTTCTTGAAAAAAGGCCAGCTCTCTGGCTTGGGCAGCAGCCTTCCCATCCTCCCTCTTATTCCCCTGCTTCTCCAATGGCAGATACCCAGTTCTGGTTTGTTTCTGCAGGAGAGAGATTTCTTCCATCTGCTGCTGCTCGTGGGAGGGTGCCAGCTGATCAGCCACTGTGCAGAGGGAGCAGAGATCCTGTGCTTCTCTCAGAAGGAAGAAGAGGCTTGAAACCTGCTTTAGCCCCATGGCTACTAAGATTAGAACTCCTTGCTTTATCTCTAGTAAATTATCAAACTTTGAACGATGAAAGGTACCGAGAGCTGCCCATTTCATCAAAGTACAAAATGGTTCAACAAGCATAAGCAATAATAGTTCATGCCTAAATTTCTGTATAAAATCAAGCATGACAAAGTAGCCTTCTTAATACAGGAAATGTGGGCACATTCTTTATCAAAGAAAAATAAAAATCTAATCATCTTTGAAAGGCTCTTGGAAAATGTTATGCACCTAACTCAGATGCCTACAGCTAGGCAAAAGGGACCCACCTCTGGAGAGAAGCCTCCATCGCTCTCTATTTACTAGACAGAGTGTTTACATTTGCGTTCTAAAATGCGTAGGCACAAGTTAGATTCAGATCAGGTACATGAAATTTGCTTTGTAGGTTGGATCATCTGACAAGGTTTTCTGCCCTTAAAACCTAAGAATCTTCAAGTAAGGCAAGGCTTATGGGGAGAAGTATTTTACTAGACCAAGTTATGTATCACAGCTATATATCAACACTAATGCTACTGCTGAAAGGAGTAAGAGCAGAGGGAGAGCTGGGACTTGCATGCAGAGAAATACAGTGGTCATAGGCATATCCAAAGGCTACAAGAAGGAAAAAAAAACCTCCAGACTTAAAAAATTTAGAAGAGCAGTTGAAATTTTTCAGGCAATTTGGTTTAAATCCACATATTTCTTTAATCTTTCACAAACCAGAGAACAGAAATTGAGAAGTCAGCTATCAGTGTCTGACCCCCAGTAACCCACTCAGCGTAAGCTGCAGTCACATGTTTGTTCAGTTTTGGTTTGGGTTTTTTTCTGGCATGTGGAGATGGGTCGAGGGAGGAAGAAAAAGACGTGTCAGATTGGGGGATTTGGGTTTCACTTTGGGGACAGAGATTGCAGATATGTATTTTTTGCTTTTTAAAGTATTCTTTTTATATCAAAATGCTGAAAAAATCAGGTATGTTTTTACTTTCTCCATAAACCAGCAGTTGCTTGCAACTTTGTGGCCAACTCTTTGCTCACAAACATTTTTAAGGAAGAATAGATTTTCACCCAAATAACCCTAACATTATGAAACCCAGGGTTTCTATAAACAAAAGGATTTCCTACCTATGACTTGCCTTCCATGAGTTAGACATGCCATCAAAAAAACATGACACAAAACAGTCTAACTATTGATTAGCTCAATGGATCACAGACAATCTAAAGTCTGATTATCTTTTAATCCAAACTATCCAATAAGCATTTATGAATAATGTATATGCTACTGTGCTCACAATTGTTCACAAATGATTTGTGAATAGAAGAAAGAGCTAAATCTGCAATGCATATTTTTTGTAATAACCCATTCAATCAGAATTACTTCAGGAAAGATTGTTCAGCATTGGCTAGTCATCATACCATGTACTTTTAGGGAACATATTAGATCTGTAAGAGGTCCATCAAAAAAAAAATGATAATTCAGCACTATAAAGCAATTTGAGGACATGCTTTTAAATATATGGTGTTTAGGAGGATATCTAAACACCCTCACAATTCTAAAACATGCTTCATTGTCCAAAGAGTGCTGAGATTTAAGCTACCTCATAAGTGTTAAGCAATCAATTCCTATAGACACAGCTTCAAAAATGCTTCCATTTTGTCTGGTTGAATTACAAATCAGTTATTTCATTAGCAGAATTATTATTTTGGGATGAACTCCAGAACATTAAAGCTTTACATTTAACCTCCATTACAGTCCAGAATTAAATTATCCTCTCTTACCCATATAAAAGTATCTAATGCACTTTCCTTGTAAAATGTAAATGTCATTATACTATGTTTTGCAGAAAGCACTTAGAAAACTTCAGTGGAATTATGGTTCATAATATTTTGGTGTATTCAATTAAAGCACTATGTTTTAAGAAAATTAGTTTCTTTCCTATCATTGAATACCGACACTTGTAGTAACAAGTCAGCTGAGTTACATGCTAAAATATCATCAGTGCAGAAACTCAATGCTTCTGCAACACATATAATGTACAAACACAAAGGTATGTGTTAGAAGTTCTGTGTTGAATATGGCTAAGTCCAATCAGGACTTCACTTTTCCTAAAATTTTAAGAACCTTTTTGAAGCCACTCTGGGCTTTTTTTTTTTTTTTTCTGTTCACCATTCAGAATTAAAAGGGATCTAAGAGAAATAAAGCATAAATTTGCATGTTGCTGGAAGCAGGTTAAATTGAAAACATAGATTCTGAGTGGCTCTACCTCTGATGCCTATCATCTTCAAATCATGACTGAAAATCCTAAACCACGTTTTGTTTCTCGTCGCTTTTCATCACCTTTTCCTAATACCATATGATAGTTATAATTTGAAAGTACAGTCTTATGATTGCAAGATTTAGCACTGTTCTGAATGAAAGCAGAAAAGTTCTACACATGCTGCAAAGAAAAAAAAAAATCTGGAAAAAACCACACATCAATTAGTCATTTCATTGAACATTTTAGTATGCTATTTCTTTAAAATACGAAACAAACATATGCAGGATAAAGTGAAAAAATGTTAATCTGTAAATTTTGGTTTGTCCTTTTTTCAGTTTACTGGAAATACACTTAATTTTGCAGTGTGTCAGTTTTGATAAACAGCATGTGTGGACTTAGTTCTAAGTTCAAATGGCAACAGTGAACTTGACATTGTTCAAAGCGTAGTGAACTTGGATGTAAGATCATCTCAGCTGGAAAGATCAAGCAGCTGAGGAAACACAAAGAGAAGAGGCTGGGACCTAACTGGTGATGATGAGACATGTAAATTTATGCAGTGGTTTTCACTGATGCAACATAGTCATATCGCAGTCGACATCACACTACTATGGCAAATAGTGAATAAAATGGTTCATTTGTGTATTGCATCAGAACTATACTCATGAAAAGTAAAGGAGGTTATTTAGCAGGGCTCAAAATCCATCATATTTCCCAACAATTTTTCTACATGTTGATAGGACTTCCCAGATAAAATTTTGTTTTCTGACCAATGGTATTTTCTTACATTTAGAAAGGACTGCAAGAAAACCATGCCCCAGGAGTTTAATGAAGAAGCTCTCAGAGACTGCCATCTTACATCATCTGACAAGGATCTCAGAAAGGCCACATCCACAAAAAGCCTGATTTCATCTGAAGATTTCCCCTCTCTTTTCAGTACATTTTCTGAAAATGTCCAAATTGTGAAAAACAGTCAACATAGAAAGTGAAAATTTGTGTGTCAAAATAAAGAAGAAAGCACCACTGAAGTGTGTTAAAAAGTAGGTAAGGAAAGTTGGAGTACTGTTCAAAAATAGCTCATGGTCAGTTGTCTAGACTGTCACTAAGAAAATGGGTAAAGATGAAGAGCACAGGTAAAGCCATCATAAAAGAATAAGGCAATTTATAAAGTATATTGATTTATTTTAAGGATATGATCTCAGAGACTAGGAGATTCTTCCACCTGTCGAGCAAATAAAGGAATATTTTCAGATTTTCTTTTATCCCTTTCAACTTTATCCCCCACATTAAAATGCAGCTTTTACTGTTTTGACAGGGCATTTAAGAGGAGTTGGTCTGTAAAGCTTAATTGTTTGTTTTGTCCTGGGGGTCTTTTGAATTTGTTTTGAACCATTCATTGAAGGTGGCTTTCAAATATGAGCCAAGATTCAGATCCTTGTATAGACAGACCTTACATTATCCATAAATCCTGGAATTTCACAACCATCAGACAGACTCTCTAAAAGCTTTTATGAGAAAATATGGTTTGGGATGGAGACATCTGGTATTTAAATTATCCATGTGAGAGAAATTACTCTTATTCATTCACCAGATGCTATATTCATATATAGATTTTTAAATTAATAATTCTGTAATGCTTACAGCTATATAATCCTAAAATCCACACAGTTTTGCTCAATGACCTTAACAAGCTTTGTCATCTTTTTTATTTCTTGCAAACAGTGCAGCCCATTTTGACAATTGACATTTTGATGAAACATTACAACAGATGAAGGAATTAAAAAAAAAAAAAAAAATCATTGTCCACTAACAAGATGAGTGGAGTTCATCAAACTATTATTTCTGCCTATGCAGGCTCCAGAATCATTCAACTAGGGAAAACATATTGGCTAGTCCCATGCAACGTATAGTACCTTTAATACTCACAAACTGTTCTGTGATATATTTTCAAAAGACAATAATTAGCATTCAGGAACATCTGAAGAGATGGGGAAATTCTTCTCACCTACTAGTGTACATTTTACATTGGAGAACAAGAGGTTTGGGAAAGAAAAATAGGAAAAATAGGGAATATGAAAAAAATATTTTGCTAGAACACTCTGGGAGATGATTTGAGTTGTCATGGTTGGCATTTGTAAATACTGAAGAAGTGGAATGCAGCTGAGGTCTCTTGATCATAGACACTATGCAAAATAAACCTGCAATTTCTGGGCACATCATTGTTCGGAAAAAGTTTATTCAGTCAAATGATGTTGATCTTCCTTGCAACCCTGAAAATATTTTTTTTCCTGTTCTCTTTTTTCCACTAGAATACTTGCTCATTTATAATTCTCTCATCTTGATCATTACAGCTTCCTTCTTCCAGGCCTCACTGCAATTTTTTCTCCTCTTGGAAAGTGCTACCATATATTCCTCAATTTGAAGCCCTGAACCGGTTAAATTCCACTTTACATGCAGTCTAGAAGCCTTGTCTCAACTCTGAGGGCACCACACATTTCTTACAGCTTCAACATTCCTCTTACTTCATAGAATCATACAATGGTAAGTGTTGGAAGGGACCTCTGGAGATCATCAAGTCCCATGCCTCTGCCAGCACAGGAACACCTAGGGCAGGCCACACAGGAACAGATCCAGGCAGGTCTTGAAAGTCTCTAGAGAAGGAGACTCCACAGCCTCTCTGGGCAGCCTGTTCCAGGGCTCTGTCACTCTCACAGTAAAGAAGTTTTTCCTCAGATTGAGGTGGAACTTGCTATTGTTTTAGCTTGCTACCATTTCCTCTGGTCTTAAATCTTCTGCGACATGCATTATTTTATGTAAAGGCCATTCTCTAATCATCACCTGTGTCAATCAAAACCTGCAGTGTTTTCATCTAAATCCTTCTTTAATGTACTTGTCAGTGAGAGGTTTATTAGAAATAATTCTAATATAAAAAATAAATTTAAAATATTAAACCACAAACAAAACCAAACATCTCTGCAAACTACTCCAGCTCAGGACTTCATGTGTATATTAGAGATACTAAATATCCTTTGTATCTCTAAATGGTAAGGTTCTTAGCACTTTGTTGCCTTCTAACCATGCCAAAACCATAAGAATACTTAAGCAGACCCTCATTTCTCTCTCAGTTTCTTAACATATAAAAATTTCTCCCCAGGCAAGGTTTTCAGAAGGACTTTTTCAGAAGGACTGCCTCTTGAGACACAAGGCTCCAACCACCAGCTTCCCAGATTGAAAGGCTTAGAAACACATACCTGTCTACAATGTTTGTCTTTCACTGGTGTTTCAAGGTATTCTATGGAAAAAAAAAAAAAAAAAAAAAAAGTTGTAATAATGTTTTTTCATTGAGAATTCAAAAATGGCAACTATGATATGAGAATGATCCATGCTTGCTAGAGTGTCAGCATTCAGCCAGAAAATACATATTAACCTTCAAGTCTGTAAGCCTCTGTGATTCTTGCCCAAACTAACTCAATATCTATCTTCCTCTAAAGGCCTTCCAAATATTTGGAGCTGGAATGAAGCCGAGCACATCATCTAATTTCCAACTATGCAGCAAGACTTTAAGGATGGAAAGTCTACCTTCACTAAGGGGAAATCCTGCCTGAACAAACCTAGTGGCTTTCTACAACAGAGTGACAGCATCACTGGATAAGGGATGACCTGTGGATGTGATCTATCTGGACATCTGCAAGGCCTTTGACATGGTCCCCACAACATCCTACTCACCAAGTTGGAGAGATACAGACTTGATGGGTAGACTGTTCAGTGGATAAGGAATTGGCT